>JAXCLR010000073.1:7474868-7496136 GCA_035584095.1 Annona squamosa
CGAGAGTAATTACGAAGAATAAAATAAAAATAAATATATTAATTATATTAGTAGTTATGTATAAATGATTGAAAATTATAATAGTTTTATAAAAAAAATTATAAAAAATGAAATAGTTATGAAAAAGCGAGAAGTTTTAAATTAAAAAATGTTAGCATGACATTTTTCATTGATTGCTAAGCACACCTCAAGGCAAATTTTATGGTGTGTTTGAAAATTGACAAAATTTTAATGAAAATTTGTTCGTGTAAAATTTTTGGAATAAAATAAAATAATGTGATATTATATAAGTAATGATGATAAATAAAAGATAATAGAATTAAAATAAATATGTTAGATGTACGAGTAATTGTGTAAAAATAATTAAAACTAAGATAGTTGTATAAGAATAAGTAGAAAAATAATTTTAAAATATAATAGTTGTGAAGAACGCAAAGTTTTAGTTTAAGAAGTTCTTCGTCTTCTCAAGCACCTTGGTTGCTCAAAGACTATTATTAGTTAAGAGAATTTAATTAATGAAGGACTTTGGATGAGGATAGTAACATAATTTTTTTGGTTTGGTCAACTATTTGCTTCAAAGATGTGATTGATTATAGTAGCACAAATGTGGTGGCAATAGTCTCTTAATTTTTGTGGGAGTGTCCATAATATAAAGAAATTAGTGATGATGTTAGAATAATGTATGAAATTTATAAAATTATCTGAGAGCTTAATTATAATATCATTTGAGATGATTGTAAAAATACTCATAAAAAAAAACATAATTGATTATGATCACGAATAATCTCGTAAGTTTTTAGATGCAACAAGTATATATCGTGTCCGCTAAGAATGTTTCAATGGGCATAAATGAGATGTAAAAATAAGATAAGAATGTAATAATGTTTATTCAAAATGAGAAAAATTGGTTTGAAAATATAAATGTTATATTGAATTTTTTAAAAAATTTAAAATGAAAAATCGCATCCTATACTAGTCCTATTTGTGAATCTTAGATTTTTAGAAATGTCTCTTAACGAAGAAAATTTGGAAAATTTTATAAGAAAATTTTGAAAAAATAAAAGAGTAATATGATATGACAGGGTTAATTATTATAAATAATGAGAAAAAATGTAATATATTGAAATATACAATGTATGAAAATAATGTTAAAATACAATATTTAGATAGTTAAAACATCACATCAAGTTAAAAAAAATCTAAAAGTTGGAAAAATATTTCTTTTTGTTATTATTGAACTATGCCATAGGGTACCTCTAAGAAGAGGTTAAAACAGTGGGATAATGTGAATAATTTTTTTTTAAAAAGTTATTAAGCGATGTGATATATAGCAAGGATAATAATGAAGAATAAAGATAAAATAAATACATTTGTTGTATCAAAATATAATAAAATTAAAATACAAAGGTAAAAAGAATGTATTATAATTATACGTGGTCTAATCTTATATAGTTGATGACATCTAGGCTAGAAATTTTTTTAAGAAATAAAAATCTTATACATAATGGGTCTCACTATTATCTTTCTTCACGTGGAGGACATGTCTAGACATGTATAAATTTTTTTAAAAAAATTTGTGCCGTAAAAGTTTTTTAAACAAAACGATGTGACATGATATGGACAATAACAAAAAGTAAAAATAATAAAATTAAAATAGATATGTTAGCAATATAAAAATGATTGAAAGTATAACAGATGTATAAAAAGATGTGAAAAATAATTTAAAACATGATAATTATTATATAGTATAAAGATTTAGGATGAGAGCTGCTTGTCATTCTTAAATACATCGTAAAAATGAAAAACATAAATTGTTATTTTTTGTGAATGAAAAATTATCTTTGAAAATTGAAAATTTTCACTTCAAGGTTATCTCAACCTAACTATAAACAACGAGAGAGGGAACCCGCTCTATCATTTTGAAGGTGGATAAATAATCTTATCCGGACATTCTGTTTAATCAAACACGAGTGAGAAGGCAATGAGGGCAAGTTGATTGTACATATGTGTATTAGATAATGACAATAAGGTTTTGCAAAACCTATATGCAAGTGTCTTTCATTTTTTCTAATCTGCCACGTGCATGGATCACATGCACATACTCTCCACTGGTTTAACCTTTTTAAAACTATTCTAATCACTATAATTTTTAAATATTTATCCTTATAATCCTATCATTTTCACACAATTATTTTTTAATTTACAATTTACTATTACTATAGTACATTACTCTGCCATTTTTTTAATAATTTTTCTTATTTTTTACACATTCCTGCTTTCATGGAACATTTAGTAACAAGTGCAGGTGAGAAACTATTTTTTCATTTATCTCACTTGCGCTTTTAAAAAAGTAATTTTTGAACAGTGCGTACCCTTCTTTTTTCATTTTAACTTCTACGCTTCAATTTTTTGTCCTCAAAACTACCTTATTTATTCATACTTCATTTTTATCATATCGCGTGACTCTTGTACTTTCCAAGATTATTTTCTTTCTTACCTTACCATTTCTCTTCTAACCCAACGTACCATACCTTACACTTCCAATTACCAAGAGTGTGTTTGGGAATGAATAAAACTTTTGATGAAAAGTTTTGGAGAATAAAAGTTATCAAATGATGTGATATGATAGGGGTAATAATGAGGAGTAAAGAGGATAAAGTTAAAATAGATAGGTTAGTTGTATAGGTAATTGTGTAAAAATGATTGAAAAGTAGGGTGGTTTGTGTTGAAAGATGTAAAAAAATAATTAAAAAATAGAAAAATTGTAGAGAATGAAAAGTTTTAGATTAAAAAGTTTTAGATGAAAAGTTTTTGTTATTGCCAAACACCCCCCAAATAGACGTGACGCACTTTCTGTGTTGTCCCCCGCTCGTACTCATCCACCACTTTTTCCCAAAACTATTTCTGTCCATTGGATATTGATGACCATGATGATTCATCCTCCTTGCACGTGCCGTCCTCTGCCTTCGGCTTCATGATATGAACGGCTAGGACGAGGCTTGTTCCGAAAGATTCAAAAAGCTTGAATGTAATAAAAATATTATAATACGCATTGAGAAGGAGAAAATTTGCATTAGAAATATAAAAAATTATATTGAAAATTGAAAATATTGTCTTACAAATGAAAATACACATTTAATTAAAGTACAATGAATTTCCAAAATATAACTAGAAGTGATGGTCAAAATTGGAGAGAATAAACGAGTGTGTGGACTTCTGCCAGTGGCTTGGATCGTCTAGATTACCCTTTACAAATTCCGACATTTTTCTAATATTGCAGCATATTCTAGCTTTTGATGTCGGGGTGATGACGACGCCAATACTTCCACGCCACCGGAGAGCTTCTCTTATTACCTTGAAAATTATGTCAACTGTTGACATAGGCTTACATTAGCCACGCATTGTCTTCACAAGACAGTGTATACTCTTAGGCCACGTTTGATGATGTAAATGTGGGTGAGATTTTGAGATGAGGTAGGAAGTGAGAAAGAGAACATTTTGATAATTATGTAATTGATATGAAATGGTAAAGTGAAATAAATAAGATAGTTTAAAAAATGATTTGAATATAGATAAAATTGAAAAAATAGAATAATTAAGTTGTTAAATTACGTATGTAAAAATGTGACGGAGATGCTTTTTCCCTTGTTCCCCATCCCACACCATTATTAGTGTTTCCCAAACTTTCCCTTAATTATCTTTCTTCGTGTTCAACTAAAATTAATTCTTCAGCCATAGTGTTGGAATGCAACAAAATAGTCAAGGATTCAAACCCTGAAAATTTGACCCCGTTATGTGAGCAATTAATCTTCCATGGTAAGAGAAATTATAAAAGAATATTTAAGGAGTCGGTGAATGATTTCTAAGATATGATTTAAGGGGTGATTTGTAATGTATGACTTGAAATGGAATGTAATACAGTAGAACTAATAAAAAAATAGGGTGTAATGTTTATATTTATAATTAAATGTAAATGTGAATTACTTTAATTATATTTATAATGTGATTTAATTTTTTATTATATTTGAATTAACTGAATATTTACTATGTTGAATTTTAAAATTTTAATCAGAGTTATGATACTGAATCAAATAATATTTATTATGTTGAATTTTGAAATTTTAATTAATGATCATACTTTTATTTGACTCTAATGCAAAATTTTGAAGGCCAGTATAATAAATCAAGATTATTTAAATTTGATTCAATGAATAATCAACGCAATTGTTGTTAAGATGTTGTACATAAAAATTTAAAAAAGACAATAACACAAAAAGGGAAACAAGGGTTTGTTATTATCCGTGAAATAGTGGACAAGTGTATAGAATCAAAAATATATTAGAATGTGTCAATGATGAATAAATTTTCAAAAACGATAAAATAGGTTAATATTTCTCAACTCTACGTTTGGACGCCCCGTGGATATTAAAAAAATGAAATATAAATTTTAGAAGTATTAGTAACATTTGTACGTAAAATTATAACTATTTTTAAAATACGCATATATATATATACACACGGAAAAAGTATGCATATATTTGTAATGGGAGCATTAGTTACCTTTTTGTTAACGGGTCTAAATTAAGCCAGCTAACCAGCATCCTCTAAATTTGTTCCATTTAATATAGTTGTTAATAATTTATTTTTATTACAACTTGTTCACAATCCACATAGGTTACATGTTAACAACACGCTAACTCATTGATTAAATGGGTAATTAACTTATGAAGATTGAGATTTTTGTAAATGAATTAATAAACAACTTTGGTTAAAACTTTTATGATGATTTGCAAATACACCAATGTAGTTTGATCATAATTGCAAATACGATCAAAGAATTTTAGAAATTATAAATAATCCTTACATAATTTGGTCATAATTATAAATATATTCATATAGTTGTCGTGCTATTACTACACAATAACAACCTGGATATATTTACGAAAAATATGCAAACTACGTGTGTATGTTTGCAATTTTAAAAATTAAGTGATGATATTTATTTTTGCAGATATACACATGACATAACCATGTAGCAATGATATTATAAAAAACATAATTATATTTGTAATTATCGTTAAATTATATGGAGTTGTTTATAATTTTGAAATTATGTAGGTATATTTTTTTGAATTTTTTATGCAACTGCTAATTTAGATGTATTTAACTTGTATATCAATTTTTACTATTTTTGAAAACTTTTAGATATTTATTTCTGATTTTATAAAATTAATGGCATTTTTGTAATTCATTAATTACGAAAATACCATTAATTTAAAAAATAAAATATAAAAATATAAAAAGTCTTGAAAAATGATAATTTGATACATTTAAACACACCAAGATTAATTGTTGCATATAAAAAATTTCAAAAGTAAACGAAAAATAAGTGAAATGTATTTCGGTGTACCGAGGCACGCATCCGAAATTTCTTGTCGAAATAAAAAAATATATATATTCCTGCCGAAAGTAAGAGGAAAGATAGGCGGAGGAGATGATTGAGGGCCGGTCGATTTCTAAGGGAGGTAGGTAGAGGGGAATCGGAATTAATGGGAATAGGGAGAGTAGAGAATAGAGATAGGGAGGGCAAATGGAGAGGTGGTGGTGTGGCCGTGAGGGGAGAAGAAGGGTTGACCGATTGAGAGCCCATGACGGGAACACAAGGATCAATGAGCACGCCGAGCAGCGGCAGGATGAGAGACATTGTGTATGACGACGACGGAGTTACGGACGAGCACAAGGCCGAAAATGGTAGCAACTGGAATGCTGATGACCGGCGAGGCTGCGAGCTGGCAGCAGGATGGCCGGACTTCGGAGACGTCGCTGATGAAGACGATAGAGTTTCGGGTAATCGGTAGCAGTGCTAGCGGGACAAACTGGAAAATTGGGAATGCGATTGTCGGGTAATCAGTATTTTTGCTCTGTAGCAAACCGTCATTTTTGGCCCAACGGTGGTTTGCACGGTTCGAGCGGTACTTGACCACCCAACGCAACCGAGTGCTAATGAACCGACTGCTGGCCAGTTCCCGGTGGGGCCGTACTGCCGCAGACCGGCTCTTCGTGTAACGGTCATCCACGCCCCCGTTGATTGAGCTATAAATGGGCACTTTCCATCACGGGCCGGCGAATCAATGGCGGACGCATACCCCGTACGATGCCAGAAGAGGGATGCACTCCCCACACGTGCCATCACCAACTTCGAGCGCTTCAAACATTGACGGAGACGATTTCAACTTGCATGGTTTTTGTGATAGAGGCAGGTGGGTCCATTCGAAGATCCCCACAATTAACAAGTTGAGGGTGTGTTGGGCAATGGAAAAAAAAAATAAAGTTAAAACTTTTCAATTTAAAATTTTTCACTATACACAACTATTATATTTTTTAATTATTTCTTTACATTTTCTTATACCGTCATCTTACTTTTCAATCATTTTTATATAACTATCTACATAACTTACTTATCTCTTTTAATTTTATCTTAAGGTATATTTAAGAATGAATAAAATTTGTAATAAAAAATTTTTTAGAGTAAAAGTTAATAGATTGATTAGTTGTGTATAAATAATTGAAAATAGTATAGTTATATAAAAAAATATGAAAAAATAATTAAAAAATATAATAATTATGAGGAGAGAAAAATTTTAAATTGAAAAATTTCAACTTAACTTTTTTAACCATGGTCAAACATACTTTAAGGGTATGTTTGGCAATGGTTAAAAGTTATTACATTAAAACTTTTCAATTTAAAATTTTTCACTTTTCATATCTATCATATTTTTTAATTATTTTTTCATATTTTTTTATATAACTATACTATTTTCAATTATTTATACACAACTAATCAATCTATTAACTTTTACTCTAAAAAATTTTTTATTACAAATTTTATTCATTCTTAAATATACCTTAAGATAAAATTAAAATTATTTCTACACAACTACCCATACAACTAACCTATTTTTTAAAATTTTATCATTTTTACCACTCATCATTATCCCTATTATATCACATTATTTGACAACTTTTACTTCTTATCTCATTCCTAAACACAACTTAAATCGTGTGGTATTTTGTACTTGGCGCATGAAATTTGGGCGGTCCATGCGAGGATCAGCTTCTATTTTCCGGTATTGGACGCCTTCATTTGGCGGGCAGGGTGGCACGTAAATAATGAGTTTGCCACTGTTGGGGGTACTTTCTCGTTCTCACTGCTCCCTTCTTTCCTAATTCTGGAATCCAAAAGTACAACTTTGTACCATTCGACACTAACCGTGGATAAGATGGGCCTATTGATAAAGGGACCATGAAGGCCTGGGTTTGGGGTCTGGATTCTTGGACGTGCTGGCGTGTCGCCACTGGGTAGAGGTGGGGAGTTTGCTGGTTGTAAGCAGACATCGATTTTTGGAAACAATGTATAATATTGTATTATTCCTGTCATCCGTACCATTCTTTAGCAGCTCCTTCACTTCGATCCGCCACCGGCTGTACGGATTGCAATGGCTCGATGAGCATACATTTCTCAACGGCTGTACATCTTTCGTAAAGTCAGGACGTGTCAGTTAAGCAGGAATGAAAAGTTTCAAAGATTAAAAGTGATCAAGTGACACATTTACGTTTGGTTTGAGGTACAATTTTTGATAAAAAATTTTTAAAATAAAAGTTGTCACATTGATAGAATATGATTTAATATAATAGGGGTAATGATGAGGAGTAAATAGAATAAAGTTAAAATAAATAGGTTAGTTGTTTGGAAAGTTGTGTAGAAATAATTGAAAAATAGGTTAGTTTGTATGGAAAAATGTGAAAAAATAATTAAAAAATAAAATAGTTATGGAGAGTGAAAAGTTTTAGATTGAAAAGTTTTGGTAGACATGTTTATGTCCCAAACAAACACACCCATAATATGATAGAGGTAATAATAAGAAGTAAAAAATATAAAGTTAAAATAGATAGGTTAATTGTATAGGTAATTGTGTAGAAATGATTGAAAAGTAATGTAGTTTGTTTTGAAAGACGTAAAAAAATAATTAAAAAATAGAAAAGTTGTAGAAAATAAAAAGTTTTAGATTAAGGGTGCGTTTGTTTAGGGCAAAAAAGTGTCAATTAAAACTTTTTAATCTAAAACTTTTCACTCTCCATAATTATTCTATTTTTTATTTATTTTTTACATTTTTCTATACAAACTATCATACTTTTTAATCATTTCTATACTACTACCCATACAACTAACCTATCTATTTTAACTTTATTCTCTTTATTTCTCATCATTACTCCTATTATATTACACCACTTTCTATTGATTTGAAAATTTCTACTCCAAAAACTTTTCATCAAAAGTTTTACCTCCAACCAAACACACCCTAAAATGTTTTAGGTGAAAAGTTTTTGTTATTGCCAAACACTCCCTTATTATATTCTAAAATCATTTATATACATCCCGTAAAAAAAGAAATCATTTATATATATATATATATATTGTACTTTGCAATTACCTTTCATAGCTAATTATTGCTTTTATTTTTTAAGTAGTAATTGTTGCTTTTATCTTAGAGTGTCTTCAAAGTCTTACAACTTTTGATGTAGCATTTTTCATGTTAAAGTTTTTCCAAAAAAGAAAAATGATTTGATAGAGCAGAGATTAAAGAGAATAAAATTAAAATAAATAAATTTAATATATAAATAATTGTATAAGAAATATTAAAAAGTAATATAAATATATGGTGTAAAATAATCTTTTCAGATCGGTCTAAAAATATATTTTTTATTTTTAAAAAAAATTTTGTAAACATGTTAATCTAGTTGTATTTAGTCTACAAATTCAGTTTTATTATTTTTGAATATGTATATATATTTATTTTAGATTTTTAAAAATATAAGCATTTAAGTAATCTTAAAGTATAAAATTATATTTTTAGACCTGTCTGAAATAATCGACCAGGGTAAAAAGATCACTGCTTTTATAGTCTTGTATAGTAAGAGTAAAAAAAAATAAAAATAAGATAATTATGAAATGTAAAAAATTTTAATTTGAAAATTTTTCAAGTAAATAAACACTCTTTCATTATACAACTCTTTTACCCTTTCAAACTTTTTTCTTTTGTAATGCTTCAACATTTTTTTCTAAAACGCCAAACACATAAAAAAATAGAAAAATCCCCCATTATTAATCTCTTTTAATTTTATTCCAATAATGCAAACGGATTGAAAAAAATATTTGTGAAATGAACTAGCGGCAATAATATAATCAGCTATTCAAAAGATGGGGTTTGATACTCTACTGTGGATAATTGTAAAAATAAAATCAGAAAAATATTCAAATATTCAAAAACTTTCATTAAAATTCCTTATATAACAGCGTATTTTCAAAAATTTCTTTAGTGCCTACAAAATTTTCTTTAGGATCCGCTGCCGACAATTAATTTGCAATTTTTTATTTTTAATATTTTTGAAACTTACCCGTCCACACAATCAAATATGCTTAACCCAAGTTTCTTCCCTCCTTGCAATGGTATTGTTGTGGTCTCGTCTTATTTTGTAAAAGAATCTTTAATCGGACAGAAAGAGATAATGTGACTTTTTGTATGCCAAATTTATTTGAGATGCACCACTTCTGTAAAAAATATTTTAATAATTTTATATTTTGTTAATCATTGGTTCCATTATTATGCTTTAATTTTCATTAGCCATATTTTACTCCTTTGGAAATACAATATCTCATAAAAATATAAAAACATGCTAATTCAACTATTGGAGTAAGCCATAAACTTTAAATAACATATATGTGCTTTCATAAAACTCTTTTTTTACATTGACGATTGATGGCAAATTTGCTTTATTTTGTGTGCCATTAATTTGTTTAAATGTAAGAGTAAGTTTCAACTAAATCAAAGATTCTTATGGGTTAATTTACTTAATATATATATATATTCGCATGTCAATTATGAAATATTTTTAAATCCATTAGTACATGCAAGAACACTTTTCAGAATCGTTTTTCCGTCTAATAACGATAATTTACGTGGTTTCAAAGTTAAAAATACAAGTTTAAAATGATATTTGATATTAAATTATTTTATTCATTGATTTTAAGTATTTATAAATGTAGCCCATGTACAATAATACTTGAAAAATAAAAGGATTATTGTGGTTAAATAAATAATATTAGATATACTGGATGACGTGAATTTTACATAAATTACAGAAATGAGTCAAAGTGATAGCGTTTCACCGAAGTTGATTTCATAAAAATGGCACTTAATTTCAACGTCGATAGAGATAATTAATTATTCAAAGTCTAGCTAACGATAACATAAAAACCATGATTTTGAAAAAAAATAAACAATGATAAAAATATGCCAATTATTGTAAAGTCGCGAAGGGAAGGCATGCACTGATTTTCCGTTGTCTTTCTCTTTTTTCTTTTTTTTTTTTTTGATAAATTCCGCTGTCTTTCTTGTCGCTTGCAGCTGAAAAAGAAAGAAAACATCATGCCTACCTTATCATTTTAGAAATGAACTTAATAAAAATTTAAACTTAAAATTTTATTTTTAAATTACTTTTACACTTATAACATTTGTTCTTAATTTCTTTTGCACTCATGGCATTAAAAAAAATTAACTTATACTTATAATATCTTACCATAAATTCTTATGATCAAAATAATCATTAACTAAGTCAAAATAACCATTACCTATCTTATTGAAAAATAGTTTGTCCCTTAAAAATTTTTTGTCCAAATTGATTCCGCTGACATGATATTTTAATAACTTCGATGTCATAAATTAGTGGCAAATTAATATTAATTGAGCCCTGTTAGGGTTAAATAGTATGAATTAATAAGTTATGAAGGGATTAAATTATCTTTTTAATAAGATAGTTAATTATTGTTTAGGTGATAGATATAATAGGAATTTAAGATGAAATATTATAGGCATAAAACAATTTTTAAAACGTTGTAAATACAACAAAAATTATGGGCAAAATTTGTGAAAATAATAAGATTTTTTATAAAAAATTATTATTATTACTTCTGTCCAGTTTACATTCACTGGCTCCATGTAAATCTGGTTGACACGACCATTCATTACCTCCCTGTAAATCTAGTTGACCCAATAGACATAACGTGTCCTAAGTGCGAAATTAAATTTAATAAATTGTACAATTGATATAAAAAGACTGAGGTAAAATTAGAATAAATAATATAGTTAAAAGAAAATAATTGGAATATAAAAATAAAATTATAAAAAATAAAATTATTAATAGTTAAATTATTTATGAAAAACGCATAATAGAAAAAATATTAAAAACTATAGATGTGTCCTAAGTGTGAAAGTAAAATTTAAAAATTGTATAAATTATATAAAAAGGCGGAGGTAAAATTAGAATAAATAACGTAGTTAAAAAAAAAGTGGAATACAAAAATAAAATTATAAAAAGTAAATGATTGATAGTTAAATTATTTATGAAAAACGTATAAAAGAAAAAAATATTAAAAACTACATGATAGATCACCAAACATGCCCTCAAGCAAAGTTTCGCCAGCAGCAACCCAGGGGACTGGGTGTCGAGGACAGAAAATCTGTACACAATCCATTTTACCCAGAAGCGGCAGCGGCGCGGCTGCCCAGAAATTTTGAAATCGTTTTTGCACTCTGACCTTCTGCTTTTCAGATTGGCCCCACGTCCACGCGACCTCACTCCATCCCACCCCTCTTATCTCTCCTCCTCTTCCGTCTTGTCACCCACCCATCAATCCCTGAACTTACACGTGTCGGTTACACCGCACGTGACTCTCTCCCTCTTCAGTATTCACACGTGACTCTCTCTCTTCCGTCTTCCCCCCTTGCCCCTCTCTCTCTCCACTGCTGTTGTGTTCTCTGGCGCACCCTTTTTCTCCGCAACAGCACTGCCTGTCTTCCAATTGGCTGGAAACGAGCCGCTCTGTTTTCCCTGCTACTCATTGCGGCTATAGCCAAGACACTGAGAGACAGAGAGAGATATGGAGAATGATGGTAACGGTAACGGGAGGGGGCATTACATACCCTGGGATTGTTGGGAGCTCGGGGGGAGCTCGTCGCGTCTGGACTGGAGCGCTTTCCATCCCACTCCCTTTGGCAGCGACGACCAATCCCATCTCATGATGACGATGATGCACCCGTCCGCTGCCCAGGCAGCTAATGCGCATTCCTCCCTGCTGCCAGGAGGCGACGGCGGACACCCTCCCTCCGACCCGCACCACCTCACGTGCCTCAAGCTCGGGAAGCGGCATTACTTCGAGGAACGGCACGTGCCGGGGTTGAAGCGCGGGAGATCGCTCTCCGTGCCTTCGGGATCGGCGCCGGTGCCGAGATGCCAGGTTGAGGGCTGCCACGTGGCTCTGCTGAATGCCAAGGACTACCACCGCCGGCACAAGGTCTGCGAGATGCACTCTAAGGCGCCGAGGGTCGTCGTGCTCGGAATCGAGCAGAGATTCTGCCAGCAATGTAGTAGGTGGGTGGAATGGGAATCTGCGTATTTTAGACTCACTCCGTCCTCTGCGGCAATGCTTTCGGCTTTGCGCTTTTCATGCGGATTGGATTATGGAAATTTATATATATTTTATTTTTTCCGGGCATGAAGGTTTCATGTGGTATCGGAGTTCGACGAGTCGAAAAGGAGCTGCAGACGGAGATTGGCTGGCCACAACGAACGGAGGAGAAAGAGCGCAAACGAATCTGTTCTGAGTAGAAATGCTTGTCAAGGTACCGCTTTTCTTTTCTATTTCTTTCTTTCTTTCTTTCCTATCTATTGCCCGGAAAAAAAAAAGGCAAAATGGGAACGGGTCGCTAAAATCACAGTCAAGGTGAAAGGGGGAGTTTCAGGCACCCAATTTGGACGGTCCAGATCCTTGCTTGTTCTCACGGTCCCATTTCCGACGATGCAATCGCAGGGCCGTGTTCTATATATGGCGTGTCATTGACTCATTGACGTCTGGGTCTCCCTTAATGAATGTTTTTGTCGTGCTGGGATCGCGTGCCTCTGATGCGTAGAGCACATTCTACTGCTAGTTAGTTGTTGCTTAGCATGCTGTTTTTATTTTCCTCTTCTGTTTCTATTTGTTTTGGTTTTTCTGAGTTTTTAGTGCAACCATTGGACCACATGGAGCCAATCTATCACTTAAGCGAGAGAAGGTTTTTCTTCCCTCATCGGGTTGTCATTAGTCCTTTTTTTAATCTTGTTCTGTTATCTGAAGATGTTTCTCGTTGGCACTAAAGGCTATGGATAATTGCGATACCTTAAGGAAGGATAAACATGGAAAGTCTCTTTTAGATATTTTTATGTTAATAATCGTTTTGAAATTCAGTCTTTTACTTTAGATCTTATCGCGACGGTTAAGCAAATATAAAGTGTAAAATTGCATAAGAAACAAACCACGAAGAAGAGAAAGGATAAAATTTTAATTCGGCAGTTATCTAATAACAGTTGAATTCTTCTTTTTATCATCTACATCTCCATTTAATTTTTTTCCAGAAATTTTTTTCAAATTTCTCTTTGCTATATTATGAGTGTAATAATTTCTTTAAATCTATCTCATCATAAAGGAAGAATTTTAAAATTTCACGTGTATAGTGATTATTTTCTTAATAAATAACAGTTCCGAACATACTTTTGCCTGTGCGGATTCTGAAGTATCGTAAGTGACCATGTTTGCGCGAGTATATCATGTCGCACAAAACATTTTCGTCACTTTTACTGGTCTTTTATTCCGCTTACCCATTACACTTCATTACTCCTATTCATACATAAGCCGAGCGCCTAAAGAATACTGCATTAGCTAACTCAATCATAGTCACAAACAGATACTCAAGTCCAACCAAAGAGGGTAGTCTCAAGTGGCACAATCTTGAATTTGATCTTGGAAAAATGGTGCAAAGTCAGAAACGGAAGTGTGCTTCCTCTTGCAAGTTTAGGGTCATATTTCGGCTAAGCTGAATAGCAGGTTGTAACTTGTAACTAGTGTCTATTTTAGACCCGTGTGGTTATATGATCAAAGCATGGAGCACTGTGCTAAATCATTGTTGGTAATGGAATATGTTTCAATGATTTTCCCTAGGAACATATACAATAGTATATTGAGAATAATGCTTAGGGGCGTTAAGGAATCGAGTTGAAATGGTTAAAGTTTAATCCTAATATTAAATTATTTAAAATATTTTAATCATAATCCGTTTATTAATCTATCTAAAAATTTTCAATCATAATCCATTTGCCACTCATTTAATAAACGAGCTAAGGAGGTTATGAACAAGTTTTGTGAGATCGTGCGGTTGGTGAAAGGAACAAGAGAAGATAGAGAGAGAGCTAGAGCTCTCTTAGGAGGGGTGAGATATATAGAGAGAGTAGGAGACATGGAGAGACTGAGAAAGAGGGAGAATAGTAAGATGGAAAAAAAGAGGAGAGAGTCGGATGGAAAGAAAAAGAGAAGAGGGGGGGGGGGGGGAAGAAACAAGAGGATGGTCTGATAGATGGGGAGGGGGAGACAGTGGGAAATAGGGAGGACTGGGTGAGTGGCCAGAGAAAGAGAGAGTAATAGTGAGAGGAAGAGAGACGATTGGAGACAGAGAGGAAGATTGAGAGTGAGGCATAGAGGGAAGAAATTTTTCAGCAACAACAACAACAGACGATAGCAAAAGTTGTGTGAAGGTGAGCACTAACGAAATCACAACAGACAAGACAAGGGGAGACGGAGGGAGGAAATTGAAATGGAAATTGATTTAGGGTTTAGGGTAACATTTATGCATTATTCTTTTAACGGGTTATAAGTGGGTTGACAGATCAAATGAGTTACTAAATTGAGTGATAGATTGACAGGTTGTAAAAATTCTGATAATAAATCTGTTTATTTATTTAGATTTTTGAATGGATTTGTAGATCGCAAACAATTTATTTAAAAATTTCAATACAAACTCATAAACAAATGGGTTGGAAAGACAGGTTGACCATGAAAAAGGGTATAATATTATTTGAGGGGAGGAGTGGGGGACCATTACATTAGCTGCGTATTATATTTGCCGCCAACTTCATGTCATGTTTAGCCCAAATAATGGCTGCATTTAAGAAAACTTATTGTATTGTTTCCTTATAGACAATCCAGGACTCTTGTAGTTTGGGTTGTGATTCTATAAATTTCTTGCTGAAAAAAAAATATTGCCAGATTATTTTCTTTGAGAATTTTATTACAGGCCTGTAGTTTGGGAAAATTTTCTTTTTTCATGAGGCCAGATGTACTCATTGGTTCAGGAGGACGGAAACGCTCATAATCTATTTAATGTTTTCCCTGGTGAGCATGTAAGCCATGGAGCACAGAAAAGAGGATCTCAATATGCTTCTTGATAACTCTTCATAAAAAAGAAAAAAAAGAAAAAAGAAAAAAAAGCCACCTGATAATGTTTTGCCCAAGGAAATCATGAATGAAAATTGATATGGTTACAATTTTACAGCATTTCTTGTTTTTTTGTTTTTCCGAGTCAGCATATAGCTTGATCTCTTGCTAATGTTGACTTATTGGGTTTGCTATAAGTGTATGGTTTGGAGGTTCGTGCCTTTCTTGTCATCCGTGACAAAAATTTGAAAACTTATTAAGGCAGTTATATACTGGTGATGTCAACTGCGGTTTTGCTGTCGGCGGATTTTATTAATAGCATGGTTTTGGCTGGTCTTCTCAATCGCCCATTTTTAGATTATTTGCTGGGGTTAGTGGATAATGGTTTGTATATCATTGAAATGCCAAATGTCTCCTCTTTCTCTTTATTTCCGTTGGCCTAATAACTGCCTTTTTTGTTTGTTTGTTTGTTGAGGTGTTTTCTTTCATGCTGCAATACTCTTGAAAACCTATATGATCATCATTCAAAAAAGGTTCTCCATCATTGAACCAAAAAAAAAAAAAAAAAGTTTTCCATCTCTACGCGGTGGAGAATTTTCCTACACTTCCAAAAAACAGACTTTAGAGGAACAGTGGCATTTTTGCTAATTAATTTCGTCCGCCTTTGTTGTCCGATGGAGAATCTAACCATCTCCATGTTTTTAACAGCAGAGAGCAAGCGCACGGATGCCAGATTCTCTTGCATATCATCATCAACAACGATGGGATGTGCTCTCTCTCTTCTGTCATCCAAGAGTTCTTCCTGGATTCCCTCAGCCGACCTTTCATCCCGTTCCAGTGCAGCCTTGCGCGAGCTCATTGCGGAGAATCGTGCTGCCGTTTTAGCCGGGCAGCTGATGTCTGACCGCGGCTGGAACCATGGAGTGGATGATGCAGGTGGGGCTCAGGCACTCATGTCTACTACCTCTCATAACCACCACGTCGCACTCAGCGGGTCCGAAGCATGTCGCTTGGTGCCTGTTCTTGATCACTTCCATGAACCTGCTGCGCACGTGACGTTGGATTTGATGCAGAGGCCAGATGCTTCATTCCGAATACTTTCAAATAAGAGCAAGTCCGAGGAAGAGGAGGAAGGCTGCTGTGACATTTGGAGGTCATTAGAGGGTACTCATGTGGTCTGAACTCTCTAGATTGAAACAGCAGCTTTTCTTTCTTGAAAAGGGAAAAAAAAACGAAAAAAGAAAGGAAAGTTACTCTACTACCATCTCCCTGATGGATCAAGAAGGGTTCTTAATTACCCACGACAATGCCCCAAGGCAGGCACCAGATGTAGTACTCTCATAAGATGCCGCAGCCATCAGTACCTAGCACCCACTCGCAATTCATCCTGACCATTGGAGATCCCAAGGGCTGTCTGTGTGGTTGGCTTTACTGACAGATGCTTATCTCTAAGATGGCGTGCTGATGAATGATTCGAATTGTTTGGGAGATGCACTCACCTCTCAAATGCTGCTTGTTATTGAGCAATTTGTCTTAGCCTTATTTTCTTTTCTTTTTTTGTTTATGTTTTCTCCTTTGCAACTTTGTTATATTAGTGATTAGGTTTTTGCAATGGCTAATGCAAACATTGTGAAATACAAATAATGTATATTCTGCGCCGAAGCCTGGAGCTGTGTACCGCCGTCTCATAGCTTGCTGGTTGTTCTAAAACTGGAAGGTTCGTCTGATGCCTGATTGTTTCGATGTAATGTTAGGATTCAATAACATTTAAGGATTTTAAAATCCTTCCAGTTGATGTCTGGTGGTTTCTATTACGCAGACGTTGAATTGATTTCTGTTGTGTTGGGATCTGTCAGGTGAACCGAAGACCTCAATTTCTATGAATGATGATGTCCTTTTTTGAGTGATTTCGATGGAACATTTGTCATTGCCGGTGTCTTCACGTACTGAAATGCCAGCTAGATTGTCAGAGTGAAAGATGCCAACTAAATTCTATGGAAATAATGATGGAATATTTTTAATATAAAAATGTTATTTTGTTCAATTGCCTAGTTCCTTCTGCAGCTGTTCTTTTGTTTCTTCGGAAGTGGGTTTTGTTTTCTCAAGAATCATCAAAATGCAACCAATAAAACAAGTTTCCGTTCTTCCAACAGCGACACGGACCACTCATTTAAATGCTGGAGAACAGCACAAAAATCTCCAAAGCAACAAGCATCCGTTTGATGCTGGTCTCAATTCCAACGGCCTAGGATTACATCTCAGTTCCAAAGGACTATATGGACAACGAAGAAAAATCACTTCATCACGTGCTTTGTGTGCGAATTATATTTTACGGTGGTGGTTCGGTTAAAAGCGAGAGGCAGAAAGTAATAAATCTAGTGGCGTCTGGCGATTCGGTTGGATTATTTATTCGGCTTGCATTCGTACACCATGCAGGCACGTTCAGGAACGTGTATCGTGGGCCGATGCGGGATGGCAGGGCGGTTTTTAATGGTTCAGTTATGAAAATCTTGTTTTCCTGAGGAAACGCAAATTAAAATAGTATTGAGACTGTACAGGGCTAAGCAAATGTCTTTATCTTAAAAAATTTATTTATAATATTTTTTATTTTTCTTTGTATACTTGTTTATTTAAGTATATTTAAAATATAAACTAGATTTTACCATTTTTAGATTTGTGCATATATTTTTTAAATACACACATATGCATAAATGTTAAAATTTTTAAAAAAATACATACATATATCTAAAAATAGTAAAACTTAGTTCGTATGTTAAATATACTTAGATAAACAAATGTATGAAAAAAAAACAAAAATAGGATCATTCCTCTTAGATAATAAGCAATACTAACTGAGGAATAATCTTGTTAACTTAGGCTAAGTGAATACCTCATTTAGTCCACTTAAAAAAATAATTTATAACATTTTTTTCTGGTTTTTTCTTCATATACTTTTTTTTATCAATTTAATATATAAACTAAATTTTAATATTTGTGGATGTGTGCACAGATATTTGTGAGATTTCATATATATACATAGATGTTTAAGAAATGTTGTAAATAATTTTTTTGCTCCTCCTGGATGAACAGGATCATTTCTCATACTAATTAGCATGCATGTTTAATAATACATCTTTTATGCGTCATGATTAATATGCTAATCAGCGTGAACTAGTGTACACTAAATACAAGACGACTACGGCGTAGGGACGTCTCAGTGCACGAATGGCCCACCCGTCCAACAGCCGTCCCTCTCAACCACGTGCGCTTCACGCGCGGGTCTACCTAAACAGCCGCTGGTGTCGGAGTCACATTGGGAAAGAGGACTGAATAGGAAGTAAGGAGCGTTCGCTTCCTGTTTTGATTTTGACATGCCCATAGAGTAGATGCAAGATATTGGGCATCATCTTGCCGAGCCCTTGCCGCTGAAGCTGTTGAACGCACAGCTCGCTTGCATTAGTTTAAGATAAACGTCAATATTTTACATATTTCTTCTAATTTTTGAAAACGATCGTGAATTGGGGAAAAAAAAAAAATCAAAAATTATGAACGGGCTTTTCTTCCCCGCTAACCTGCGGCCAAGAACCGAGTCGAGGAAGGAAGGAGACAGAGCGCGCCTGCTGGGGTGTGGGCCCCGCGCCATCCAAGATCCAGCAAGCGGCCTATCTGAAGAAAGAGGTACTAGCCTACTATAGACGCTTTGTAGGGACCCATGGAAGCGGACGAGACTGGGTGGGAATAAATTGCCGCAAGTGAAGAGGCAGGAATTGAAGCGGAGGACGAGGGCACGGGAACGTACCTTTCAGGCTTCTTGGGGCCGATCCAAATGACATGGTTGGGGGTGTGGATTGGAAAACCAGAACCGGCAAAGGGAGTCAGGGAAACTGAAAGCAACGCTTCGCTCCTCTCGCTTCTGCAGCGTCCGCACGTGCGATCGCAGAGCAAACGTGGGCCTTCTTCTCGTACCGCTTCCCAGATGTTGGAAATGGAAGCATGCACGCGTTCGCTCACTGCTAAGATATTTACATGCCACTTTGCCTCTATTAAATCTTTCTTTGATTTGGATGGAAGTTGTCTTCTAAAGTTCTCCACAGAAGTGTATTCCAAACTTCTCTACATTTCAGCCAATATACAACAGTCAAAGCAAATAACCTCAACAAATTTATTTTAGTAGTAATAAAAAAATCATGCCTAGAAATACGAAGTATTGTTGTTAGTTGTTGATTTGTATTTATCCATGTACATTGAGAAGGAAGATGCTCGATGTAGTTAGGCCGGCTAACTAGGCTAATTAACGCGAAAAAGACATAATTTTTTTTTATTTCTTTAGTTTTTTTTACGAACATGTAAAGCTAAGTGTATTTAACATATAAACTAAATTTACCATTTTTGGATGATTTTAAGTATTTTTTTTGATTTTTAAACATAATAGCATTTTCATAATATGAAAAAAAATTTTAAAAATAAAAATAAAATGTTTTTTTGGCGGGGCTAACTAAGGCCTAGTTAGCTTGGCCTAACTAAATTAGGCCTAGAATGAAAGCAAACCAATATGTTTATTGGTTTGTATTTCAGAAGTCGGTTGATGGGGTATAAACATTAGAAGTTAGTTTCAAAAGAAAAATTATGTGGTTTGAAGGATAGTGATCTTATCAGGCCACCAGCCTAATGCACCAATTTTTTTATTTTAAAATTTCTTTCATGAAATTAATTTTAAATTGTATTCAACTCATATACTAAGTTCTACACCTTTTGGATGCTTGTACATATTTTTTATTTCCAAAAAAATCGTTTTAGAGGGGTATTTAATTAAATCATTTTTACCACCAATGTTGATTTTACCAATATTAAAAACTTATAACACTTGGTACATGAATTAAATACACTTGTAAAAAATAATTTCATGAAATTTTTTAAAAAAAGCCTATTAGGTAGGCCTATAATAAACTTATTTTAAGCTAGCCTAACGAGATCACTATCCAAATTTGAATAAGGTGATACAAGGAGAGAGATGAAGATAGAGAGTTATCCCGAAAAAGAAATTCTCGAAGAGGTTTACATCTTCCAAAAAAAGAGGGATTTTACTATTGAGAAAGTGTATTACAAGATGTTCCTTCAAAATGAAGGAATTATAACTCATAGAACATGTGATAATAGTACAAAAAGATGTCTGAAAAATAGTTCTTGAAACCCTAATTTTTTATCATAAGTATTTTTTATATAATCCTCAACCGACATGAAAGGAATTTTGTTTGTGAAGTAGTTCTCACCATGGGATCAAATATTCTACTATTAAATAGACATTTTTTTTATTGATGTATATTTTATATTACATCTCAACTTGTATTATAATTGAGCTTTGGGACAATTTTTATAAATTTTCAGAGGAAGACTATGAACTCCAGACTCCCAGTGGAGAGACAATGCATTTTCAGAGGAAGACTATGAACTCAGGGCTCCCAGTGGGAGACAATGCTCCCAGATTATTTACACCTAGATACCAAATCTGGACGTTATACAAATGGAACTTGACAGGGATGAGACATCAACCCATACCATTGTGGCAAGACATTGGGCTAATTAAATACACATTATTGCTAAGAAATTTTGTTAGAAAATGACGACCGCAAATAAAAAATGTAGCCAACATGCGACTACGGGTGGCAACATGGGTGACATCATTATATGTGGTCTCTTCATCTTATAAAGTGATGAATTATATATTTGTCCACCCTAGCTTTCTTAGGAACCAATTATATACACCCGGGTGCATTCAGTCTCAATGCACCCGGGTGTACTACACCTATTTTTTTTTTATTTTTTTTGAAACTTTTTTTACACAATGGTTAATCTAAGTTTATTTAACATATGTATCAATTTTTACTATTTTTGGAGACTTTTAGATAT
>JAXCLR010000073.1:7501833-7515193 GCA_035584095.1 Annona squamosa
AAAAAACCACTTTAAACTTGATATTTACATTAAACTATTTTATTACGTTGATTTTGCACCATTTTAAGATGGAGACTGCACATATGTTAGATTTGAATGAAAATTGGTATACTATTAAAGTGAACAATTCTAAATATAATGGGTGGAGTGAATTTTCCATTTATGATCAGGTGGGGTCCACAGTGCATGGACTGCACGGTGCAGTCGCATGCACTGGAATAAATCCATATATATATATATACACACATATATATATATACGAGAATGATGATCCAAGCCGTCGGAGGAAGGTGGCATTTGGAGTTGGACTGATGAGATCATTTCCAGGGGATGGGGAGCATGAGCGAGTCGATCCATTTCAGTTGAAAGTTAGACAGACGGTTAACATGAGGCGATGCGCTGAGGTGGATCATGCGTCAGCATACCACTTGATGTCGATGGGTGGTTGCTGTTTAAACAAGCACGTTTTGAGGATAAAGCGGAAGTGGGCAAATGGGGCGACAGAGCTGTGGCGGAGCACGTCCCACAAATCCCTCTGAAATGATTAAACGTGTCTGGCTTTGGACCACAATCGCTTTGTCTATGAATTCGCTTGCTTGCTGGACGGCTACGATCGCTTACTTGTGCGATTCGAACTGTATATGCATGCCTACACACAAATCCTTTTAGATATACCCAAAGACAGCATCGATATTAGAACCTTAACAGAGTTGGATGGTCGAACCAAGTTCTTCACCTGATGCAATGTGGCCTCAGTAGTTAAATTTCTGCTTTTATAATTTCGATAGGCCAGTGGGCATGCATGCTGCGTATCAATGGCCCATTGTTTACATACTGGCCCAAATTTTTTTGACGGGCCCTTTTACTATCCACTAGTAAATATCTATTAATACTGCCTCCATGTACTTCACATGTGAAAATGAATTACAATGGCCTCATTTTCGACGGGATTAAAAAAAAAAAAAGATTCCACTCAAAGAGAGAATTAATTAATTTACCAGATAATTAGACCAATCATAAATAAGCTAAACCCTTCCTTGGGTGAATTCAAAAAAGCTGCCTTAGTTTGTTAATTTTATTGGAGTGAAGTTTGGTTTGTCAGGCTAAAGCTCATATTTAATATTTAGGTCTGAATTTGGCGCATGAGATGCACCTTCAGTCGCATAAGCATAACTAAATTTAAATAATTTTGATATAATTACATTATAATTTAAAAATGGAATAAATTTTTGCGAAAATAGAGTGAATATATTTGAAATTAACTCTTAATTATAAAATTAAGACTCATTTAAATAATATATTTTTTTCTGCGTCACATTTGATGGTAGTGTAAAATTAACATAATAAATACTTTAGTTTATATCTACTTTAGAACCATTAATGTAACATATACACCATTTAAAATATTCTTCATATATACACCACTAATTCTAAATAATTTTTACATTCTATAAGATTGGTATCTTGTGCCAGCATATTTTTTATGTGATTATAAATATTTTAAGGAGGTATAGCCAATCCAACATTTTGATCAAAATAAATTAGACACTGTAATAAAATAAATAATTTCAGACAAAATGAGTAAATTAAATTTTGATTTGAACATCAAAGGGATTGAAAGAAGGTATAACATGGTATGAACAACATTTTCTTATATTATTCATATATATATATATATATTAATATGCGTATATAATCTCAAAAATCATAAATATCATAGCTGCATAGTTTGTGCAAAATTTTAAACACATCCCTTAGCTTCATAAAATTATAAAATGCCTAGTAATGACTACATGAATTGTAAGTGTATCCCTTTAGTTTGTTAACGTTTCATGGAGGGTGATGAAATAATGAAAAGTCCCCTACTAATATATTAAAATAAAATTTATTATTTGTAACGAGTATTTTCATTACAATTATTGTAAAAATCATTGCAAATAACGAATATATCACAAAAATAATATATAAATAAATATTTTATGCGCAAAACAATAACATTAATAACAAATTTATTATTAGCAGAGGAATTTGTTGATTGGTAGAAAATTTAATTATAATCTGTGAAACCATAATGAAAAACATAGGCATCCTTTGCAAAAATTGCATAATGTTTTGTAATTTTGTAGAACTAAAGGATATGCTTTCAATCCCTAAATCTAACAACTAATTGATTGTACTGGCAATGTCTACGGAACCAGTTTCGCAAATTTAGGGTGCATTTAGTATTCACCAAAAAGTGTCTTTTATATTCAAGAATTTGTTTCCATCCGAAACTTTCCTTATTTTTAATTATTCTTCACGTATTTTTGTATAATTATCTATTTTTAATAATTTCTTAATAATTTACATATAATTATCTTATCTATTCTTACTTTATTTTCTTTACTTATTATCATTAACTCTATTACGTTATATCACTTTCTCTCCTTTCAAAAATATTTTTATTAAAAATTATTCTTTCGAAAATTTTATCAAATACCAAATACACTCTCAGCATCCATTATTAAATTATCTTGCATTAGTAGAGCTAGCTCTTCGTCCAAATGTACATTATAAACTAAATTCGAACGATTCATAGTCCTTGGCATACGTAATTAATAAGCTAATATTCAAAACATAAAAAATTTTTTTTGGAGATCTGGAAAGGCCTAACGTTCATTTCTTTTTTAGGAAATTACTTGGGAGCATTTGATTGCAGCTTAGCATGCGTATGAGCGGTGACTGTGAAAATTCAAAGCGCTCTCACCCCACGTGAGGGTGAAAGTTGCACGTGCATGTGGGATGACAGGGAGTCTGTTTTGTGCTTCCAATTCGTTTCGTAAGATTAAAAGTAGAAAGCACATTTTTCCAAAAAAAAATTGATTTGACATTTTAGTTATGTAATTATTTTATTTTTCATATTTTTCTGAGACGACAACTTTTTCATTATCCTGTTATATGATTATTTTATTTTTAAAAAACAATATATATATATATACACGCACACCGTTCCCAGGTTTACAGCTTCCAGTCACAGACAAAAGGCAGAAGGTGGAGCCCAGGCACATATCACATGCAGCTGGACTCAGGACGCTGCTACGCTGATCGATCATAAAGCCAATCAATTCACTTCATTCATAGGAAATTATGATTGACGTGAAAGTAAGTGGGTCCTACCTACCCCATTGATTTTTTAGATTCTCGCATCCTATTTCTGACTTTCTATTGTTCCTATCTTTTGTTTCTTTTTCTACTGGTATAATTATATATACACGCACGGTTAAGTGGATCCATTTTATCCTTTTAAAATTTAAGATTCAATCCATTTATTATATTTAACGTCATTTATTTACCCAAGAGATCAAGTTTCATCCTAATCAAATATGTTTATGAGCTATATTTATTCAAAATTATATATATTTATGTGTAAGTTATGAAAAATACTTAGATTTATTTACACATGTATTAGAATGTAATAATACTTTGTAGAATTATTTATTTACATAAAAATGATATTTTGGACCGTTTATATTCAAAATACTATTTTAAAATTGATATTTTAGTATTTTTCATAATTTACACATGAATATATGTATTTTTTAACAAATGTGACTCATAAACATACTTGATTAAGATGAAACTTGATTCACTAGATAAACAAATAATGTTAAATACAATGACTGGATTAGATTTTTTATTAAAGATTAAAATCTTAGATTTTGAAGAAATTACATAGGTCCATAGCTCATATATACACACACATACACACATTTATTCATGTGCAGATAGACTATACCATAATAAAATACAGTTCAATGTAAAATAACCTCGCACGTATTATATTGCAATGAAACTTTATACAATCATTTATCTATATCAAAATCATACTTTAGACAGTCTAAATATTGAAAATACCACTTTAAACTTGATATTTATATTAAACTAGTTTATTACATTGATTTTACATAATTGTAAGATGGGGATCATACACTTGTTGAATTTAGAAGAAAATTAATATGCTAATAAAGTGAACAATTTTAAATATAATGGGTGGAATAGATTTTCCATTTATGATCATGTAGGACTTACAATACATGGAATGTTACAGTCACATGCACTTATACAGGGTGCTACTTCTGTGATCTAAGTTCTTTTATAAAACTAAGTTGGATGTTTCTATCAAAATTTAACCCACTAAACTTGTGGAATGGGGCTTATCTATACATTTGATTTTAATGATGCTTTTTTTTCTTTTTGATAAATGGATCTGATGATGCTCGATTTTCTACTCAAATAAGCAAATCTAATGGGTAAATTGGATTTAACATCGGGATGGGCCAAAAAAGTTGGATCCCATTAAAATATTCCGATTGCACTGTAGTATAACTCGATCATACGAAAACATCACATAATGACATAATACAACTGTACAAAATAATAGTATGGTAGTACCAACTAAGCAGTAGTAATTTTCATCAAAAAAAAAAAAAAAAAACTAAGCAGTAGTAATGTTGGAAGTACTGGCAAGCGTTACGTTCCTGTATTCCATTTCCCCACCCACTCCCAAGTCCCAACATTCTCTTCCCCTCATCCGATGCACATGCTGCCTACTTGCCAAGCGTGTCTAGTTTAGGGTAACGTGGCCGGTGGCCACTGGCCAGGCGACTTTTCCGGGGAACGAGTCAGGGATGTTGCCGCAATCAACGGCTGGCGACCATGTTAGGCGCATAAGACGCAAACCCCACTGCATGCAACCGCCGCCGTTGAAAAACTTATTAAGCAATCTTTACTTCAAATAACACTGTTAGTGCATCAATCACGAATTTCGGTCACTTAAACCTGTCCACATCTGTAATTAACTAGTTAATCAATTGTGTGTATTGATAAGAAAAAAAAGTGAAAGAAATCCTCTTTGTTTGATTTTTTATATAAACAAATTAACGGCTGTACTTACTATTATTATTGTTGTGTTTTATATTTTAACCATCATCTCCTATTTTTATTGAAAAATTATTTATTTTAAAATTTTCTATACTATTTTTTAAACTCATACAAAACGAACCCTTAATTTTTTTAGTTGTTAAATAAAAGATTAATTTTTGTAGTTGTTAAATAAACGAAGTAGCACCCAACTTATTATTTCATTTTTTTAGTTGTTTTGAGGTAAAAGAGAAGCAAGCGGGATTTCTTTGTTCATGTCCGATATGCTGATGTGATGTTTAAACGGCTATAAGAAACAAACTTTTCATATTATTCCCATGATTTAGATTGTACTATTATTCCTCTTTTCATATCATTTTTATAGTTTTAAAGTTTTGTCTTCATTTCATCTGTTTTATATCAGAGTAACAAACTGTAAAACGGTAAAAGGACGAATGTAAAATTAGAAAAGTGAAATAGTTATACAGGTTAAATACAGCCATACGGCATTCCCGACAAAGAAATTAATGATAGGAAAAGAGCAGAAGTACAGAAGTATCCTTCAATTCAAGTGGATGAAGAAGTAATAAATGGATTACGTTCTCCTCTCTAGCTGCATGCACGTACATCAATCAGTACGTGGGTAGGGGTAGGGTAGGAATATATAGGATGATCACTGTAGCAAGAAAGAATCCATTTTGATTAGTCCATCCTAATTTTAATAAATCTTCTTCTCGTTTGTCTAAACTGATCATAGCTGTAATGATATGGATTCTAATACCGACAAGAACGAGCGTTACATGCTAATTATTTCTCGTCAAAACCAAAAACGATCGATATATATCTCCTTAGCCAATTAAACATGGAAGGCCAATAAGATGATCTTTTGATGTATTCAAAAACAGAAGGGAACAGTGGGAAATTGGCGTTATTAGCTGGCGATAGCGCAAATATGGAAGTGCGCCTCACACATGGCACTTCTAGTCAACTCACAATCATAAATTCAACATTTGCAAGATCAAGGAGATGATGAGGCTGCCCCACTACATTTTGGATTTGCATGCATCTATCTCAAAAGCACTCGTGCTTTTTCTGTATAATCTTTTTTTTGTATGTGAATTTTTCTGTATAATCTAGATCTGAGTGTTTTCCAATCCCATCGGTGCTGCTCGGATTAATGAAGAGCACTTTTTATTTGTATCAATTCTGCAATTTAACTAGCGAATTCGTCAATAATTTCCAAGAAAGGAAAATTTCAAGCTCTTTGGGTTATATACAGCCACGACGGCCACCAGCGGGGATTCATTTCAAATCCCGGCCCCATGCGTTGCCACCTACAGCCAACTCCCCTCTTAAGTTTTTTTTTTTTTTTCTTTTGTTTATTATTTTTTTCTAATTTCAGACTCTAGGGTAATTGACAAGTAGAGAACACCGTAATTTGTAGTTAGCACTTCCCAAATTTACCCTCAATCAACTTAGTATTTGAAGACTGACCTATAATTTTTTAATAAAGTAAGGCATTATTTTGCAATGTAAATAGGAGGATAAATGAGGATAGACGTGCAACTTAGTTCGGATTGGTCCAATTCAAGATGGATCCTACCCTTACCTTGTCATCAAAAACACATGCTTTACTCTAAGTTCAAAACCAAAAAAAAAAAAAAAAAAAAAACCACATAACCTACTCTACTTTTAGTTGGATCAGTTTTAGACTTACCCTACTCTAATTTTAAGACAGGTAAATTCTAATTCCAGTTCCAAATTAATTCTTGAAAATGACCTTTTATATTATATTTGAATGTTATAATTCTAGTATAAATCTTGCTTAACTACAATCAATATAATAATAATATAATTTTAAAATGCATAGATCAAATGTACTGAATAATAGATAAATTAAATTTTGTATATTATAAAAGATACATTCTATATGTTTAAATATATAATATACTCATGAAAGATTATTGAATACTTATTATTAATTAATTCAGGTCCGTTCCTAGTGGTTAGACTTTGGAACATATCCATTTTTAATTAAGCTAGATATTTTTTATTTGAAATTTATCCTACCTTACTGGCAAAAAAGTAAAATATACTCTACTCATCTTAAAATATCCAACAAGTCAATTTATGGGTAGGTTATCATCTTAAAATATCCAACAAGTCAATTTATGGGTAGGTTATCTAGGTTACGCACCTAAGTGAGGAGCAAAGAAAATAATTTTTTCTAAAGTGTGAGAATAATGTGATATAATAAAGGTAAAGTAGGAAAAATAAGATAATTATGTAAGAAAATGATTAAAATGTATAGATAAAAATAAAAAATAAGATAATTAACTAGTTGAAATGTCAAATCATTTTCTTAAAGTGTGAAATTTTTTTTCACCCACCATAAGTTCCAAACGGCACAAAATTAATTATAGAAATGGTTGATGAAAGTTGAGAACATGGCTTACAAAGTGATAAATAAATAATAAAGAATGAGACATATTTTAATGGGCATCCGGCACCTTGAACTTATCTTGGTAATTAATGTAAACTTTATCCATTTAATTTGTTTAATGTCATTTGCTTTAATATTGTAGTAAAAAAAAATTTCAATCAAATTCTTAGTAAGATATATTTGGTTAAAAATGTAATATATAGTTAGAATCATTTGCCCACCAAGGATTGATATATTGGGAAAAAAGATAAAAATTATATCAAAAATAATATTAGATGATAACATCAACAAAACAGAAAAAGGATTGTGAGTTACTAGGTAAATAAACCAAGATAAATAATTTTCGATGAGAATAAAATTTGAAGTAGTGAGATAGGTAAATGTCACGCGAGAAGAAAGGAATGACTTTTACTGACTTTTTTAAAATAATTTTTTTTAAAAAAATAGAAATCAATTATTAAGCTTGAGAGAGATACTAGCTCGCCAGGTGCAGCTTTTCCCCGGCCTACAAGCAGCCAGGGCTGAAAAAACAAAATCCTCAAGGCCCCACTCGTCAGTTAACCCACGTGTATTGAAAAGAAATGTACGATGGAGTAGAAAATAAGAAAAGAAATGAAGGAATTCCAGTGGCTGATATTCGACAAAAGTACATGGCCCACCTGAAGCTAGAGAGAGAAAAGATCAGAAGAGAAGGAGGTAGCATGTGCGTCTGCTAAAGACTAAGACGACGACAGGGACGACGGAGTTGGCAAGTGCCTGTAACAAGGAAAAAGGTGATGCTGAGGATCGCACCACATCTTTTCCTCTTGTCTACCCTTTCCACGTATCTTCCGCGCTCCAAAAACAACACATGTGAAAGTACTGATTAAATGCTTCCCTTAAGCGTCTATTATTTAAAATTTTTTTAAATCTAAATTAGTTTTCGTGTTTAACATATCTTATTTTATCATAATTTTAAAGATAAATTTCATTAAAACTTTTATTTCACAAAAAATGCATTTTTAGATTAAATATATAGTTATTAGAACTTCAATATTATATAAAGTTTTAAAATATAAATAAATGCACATGGATAAACATGAGAAACGGTCAAGAATTAAAAAAAGTGTTTTGAAGTGAAAAATTAAGGAGAAGCGTAGACCTCTACACTTATAAGTATTGAATTATTACTCATGATAAAATTTGCATCTACTAAGATGTCGTGCACCATTGATGAAATAGGCATACATTGATTATAAAATCAAAATTCAATTACTCATATGGTTTAACATGAATGATTTTACCATATTATTATAGATCAACTAATATTGGTTCGGCTATATTAGCTTAAAAATATATAATCATATGTAATTAAGAAAATACTTAGATTCATTCCTAAATACATTAGAATATTGTAATACTTTATACATTCATTTATGCATTCAGAAATAATATTTAAAATGGTATACACATTAAACTAACAGCTTTAAAATTAAAACATAAACTAAACAATTTTATTACATTAAATTTAAACCTTTTTAGGTGGGCTTATGAATTTGTTTTTTTATCATAAAATTTAGTATTCTAATTGAATAAATGATATTTAATTCAATGGATAGAGTCATAGTTGATTTTATTATCAAAACTAACTCCATTTAATCATAATGCACTTTAACGGTGTGTTACAGAATGCGAAAATGGAAATGAAGACTAGGAAATGTTAAAACTCAACATATTAATTAACTAATTACTCTAATTTTTTTCATTTTCATTTTCATATTTATATTCTATCTCATATTTTCCTTACTATTGCGCTATCTTACTTTTATAATATCCATCCCTGTTCCTCATTTCTCTTTTCCATTCTAACATGATCACATGGACCGTAAAAGATGGTGCACCCTAATACGTAGCAATAAAAATATTACATTTTTTTTTTTTTTACTAAAAGGTTAACAACCATGGTATCAAATCAAGGGGAAAAGGCCTACAGTTCAGGTGGTCCCCACGTTTCTTTGGACTTTTGTCACCATCATCATGTGGAGCTAAAACCCGGGCCCGTTGCCTGCCTTGCGCCAATCATATGCTCCATTTTAGAAAGAACCTTTTCGGAACAAACTCCTTGCACAAGTTGTAATTTGATATATATATATATATACATAAGTTTGAACTTATCTTACACATTTTTCAGCACCGTATTTACAATGCATCCGGCGCAAAATGAGCCATACATATACTTAAATATATTAAAATATTTTATAATCATTTATATATGCATAAATTATATTTTAAATAATTTATATATTAAAAAAACAACTTTGAAACTGTCATGATTAGACTATTTTATTATATTAATAAAAAATAATAAAATTCGGATGAAAATTTGAATGATAATAAAAAATAATTCCAAATATAATGAATGAAGTAGATGTATATTTTATGATCATGTTAGGCCTATTTTGAGCCAAATGTATTGGATAATTTATCCATACAACCCTCTATATGTATGCGATTCCATGTAACCTTTTTCGTTTTTCAACTATTGATGATTAATGTAAAACTTAATCCTTTTATTGTATTTAACATTATCTGTCTAGTTAGAAGATCATGTTTCATCTAAATCAAATATGTGCATGGGTCACATTTGGTCGAAAATAAATATATTCATGCATAAATTGGGAAACTACTTAGGTTCATTAACATATGTATTAAAATATAATAATACTTTATAGAATCATTTACCTACATAGTAATGATATTTTAAATTGTTTAGATATCAAAAATACTACTTAAAAATTAATATTTAATATTAAATTATTTTATTACATTAATTTTACATATTTATATATAAGGCCTATATACAGTCATACTAAATAATTGATAGAATTTTTATGATAATACAATGATTTTAAATATAATAAATGCAGTGAATTCTCCATTGACTATCAAGATATTGAAAATGAATAGGGTTATATGAAAGAAGAGTTTTTCATAGAAGTATCGTATGCATAAGGAGAGCGATTTTATGTAACTAAGTTACATAGAAGTTGAGCCATATAACTTCTTCAAAATTTAAAATTTTAATACTTGATAAAAAATCTTATTCATTTATTATATTTAATATTATTTTTTTAGTTAAAGGACCAAGATTTATTCAAATTAAGCATGTGCACGGGTCACATTTCCTCAAAAAAAAAATATATTCACGTGTAAATTATAAAAAATGTTTAAAACTATTTACACATTAAAATATAATAATATTTTATAAAATCATTAGGATGGAACCCTATGCCATAATATGAGCAGGTTTCTATGATGTTATAAATGAAAGTAAATATAATAGATAGAGTGAATTTTTCGTAACCATCTAAATTTTAAATATGGAGGGATTAGATTGAAATATAGTGTGCTCGCGTGTGATTTCGGAAACAAAATCTCAACTCCCTTTTCCCAAGTGGTAATGAACGGGTGGAGCTGAAATGAATTTATTTAGACAATTGATTTTCTAGCTACAGCAGGTTGAAATTTGTGGCCCATACAATCTTGTACAACATCGTCAGTTCGCATCAAAAAATGGCAGGCATTTTGTGGATTGCTGCTTAGGTGGGCATATTTTTGGACCACTAAATTTGCCCAACATGTTGAGGCCAAGAGCACATACAACATAATTAACGCCGCGAGGTTTGGATGGTAATAAAAGAAAGAAGTATACGTAAGTCGATGTCGGCAAAATAGGGAAGAGACGAAATATATAAATTTTTTAAATTAAAAACTTAAGAGAGGTTCTCAAAAAAATAATGGATAAATCTTACAAGAGAACAACATATCCATGGTACTACTGTACCACAGGTAGGCTGAGGACAATATAATTAATCCAGTAGTCCGTAAGCATAAATATGTATAGTCCTACGGAATTAAGGGGGGTTAAACCGTAAACCTCTTTATTAGAGATGGGGGGCCTTTTTAGCATAAATAGCAGAAATGCAGGAGGCTTTCCCCACTAAGCTTTTCAGGGGGGGCATTTGTCAAAATCCTGAAATCCACAAAAGATGCCAGGACATGCATTCAAAAGTGGCCGGGACCACAAATTCGCCAGCTACTGCATCTATAAATAGAAATCTCACTACCCAAATCAAAATCATTCTGCTTCAACTACCCTTTAAAAAGATGAAAACCATGGAGTTTATCAGAACAATATGTTGTCATATTAGTGATATGGATCTTCAAAGACAAGCATATCTTCTTTTGCTAAGCGCCATTAAGTCATGCTTTCTGAAGTTGCAAGGACTTCAACACACATGAAATCAACAGGCATTGAAAAAAAGAAAAGAAAAGAAAAATAAAAAAAAGAGAGAGCGGGACATGAAAATGTAAACTAAGAAAAAAAAATTAAATAAAAAGCAGAGATACCCAGATGACAAGAAAGATGGCCAGACATAGCAAAAGCACTTTGGTCTTCCCAACTTATAATTAAGTGGGTTAATTCTTGGACATGTCGAGCTTGCGAAGGGACATGCAACTTCATCTAAACTAGGTTTGTCGACCTCAACAAATGCAGTGGATTTTTCCCACCAAACATCTCATTTCTCGATGCTTTGCGCCAATCCCTCAGAGCTCCTGACAAGAAAGCCAAAAGAATCACAAAGAGCGCAAGTTTTTTTTTTTTTACAAGCAAAAGAACTACTGCAGATAATAGAATCAAATCAAACCATCAAGCGGTGAACCCCTCAACCCAAGAAAAATGAAACTGTTTAGCAAGTGAATACAGCCGATACTACACAAAGAAGATTACAGCCAGAATTTTTTATTATCTATTCGTTATTTATAGTCCGGCTCAGCTGCCATCTCAGACTGTTTGCCTTAATGCAGACTGCAACACGTAAACAGCACAAACCACTGGCGCTGTCTATACAGAGGATTTCTAGTCCTAAAGCACGTCAATTTCGAGGAGCATTGTTTCTAGTTTGGAGCACAAGGTCGAACAGACTGGAAAATAGAACTCTTAATTTGAGAGAAGCGACAGTAGAAGGATTTGCGCTAGAAATACACCAAACCTAGTGACTGCATCATCCAAACGATGTAGGTAGGTCAAGAATTTAAGATTTCGTTTTGCGTTGGTTACAGCAATGAAAAGACAAAAGCAAGATATATAAAATAATAAGAACAGAAAATGGCTATCTGTCAACAAGCAAATCATCCTGACAGTCACCCACTAAAGAGAACAGACATTGCAGGAGAAGTCAAGGTCCAAAAAAGACCAGAAAAGGTTCAAACCAGGCCCCATCACAACTTCAACTAGTAATTACCCAACCCTGCAACTACAAAAGAAATAAGGTTGTTGGACCATGATATGATAATTTACAAGTAGGGTGCATTCCTACGGTGAGCTACATCACTCTTTTCGAAAACATGGCAGTATACGGGCCTCATGTGTTCGCCCATTTTCGGGTGGCAAATGAATAAACGGCCATGAAAGCAACGCCATACACGGCTTCCAAATGGGATGGCCTCTCGATCATCAGCACATGCACGGTGAGAAACGAAAGGCGCAAACATCCCACTCCCAGAATAGAATGAAACATCCGACGATTCCGCCGCGAATTTGAACGACTTACCACCTCCAGTTCTAGCCTAGCCTGCATGTTAACCTTCCCGTGCACAGGGTTTCATTTGGACATGCGGCCAACAGACACCACGCGTCTAACTTCCGACTGGCAGCATTTGCAAATTGGTACAACCAACACCTCTCATGCAACCAGCTAAACAATTTCGTCATTTTGGAGCAGCTGCTCTCCTCGTCGAAGAAGAAGGAGAAGAAGAACAAGAAGAAATATACCTGCTCGCGGCGTTTCTTCTTCTACCGCCCTTCGTCTTCCTCGTCCCAGATCCGGCGCTCGTACGGACGGAAAGTCCCCCTCGGAGAGAACAGTGAGCCTGGCGAAGAAGACGAAGCTCCAATCGCCGTCGGCCGAAAGCAGTCGAACGCCAGCTGTGGAGGCGGCGACAAGCCGATTGATGCAGATGACGAAGACGGCGTGC
>JAXCLR010000073.1:7516933-7538481 GCA_035584095.1 Annona squamosa
CTGCTGCGGCTGCTGATGTTGTTGCATGGAAGGAGAGGCTGGCAGATGCGTTGCAGACGAGATGGGGATTCATCATTTGATGGCAAAACCATCTTTTCTTCCTTTTCGTTCCATGGTCTTCTGCTGCTGCAGAGCAGCTGCTACAGCTTCTTGAATGCCTTGTGCTGCAAGTAAAACAGAAGAAATGGTTTTCCCCCTTCTTTGTTATCTATTTCCGCTTTTACTGTGTGGGGTTTTCGAAGATCCACTCCTCTCTGCGTGCGGAGAAAGGAAAGATTGGGATGATCAAGGAGGATTCGAGGGGAAGGAGACGGGGCAGAGTTCAAGAACGGCTATTCGAAGGAGAAAAAAAGGCCCCTTCAATCTCTCCGAAGGGGCTGAGAAATGAGGCGGCTGCACAGTGATCGGGTTTTGCATTGCTTATAAGCATCTCAAAGATACCGAAACGACCATTGGAGATTCACGTATCTACGAAAACACCACTGTTCGTTTTGAGGGTGCCGAGTCGTTGTTGGAGTCTTTTTAGAGGATTATGCTTTTCTCTCTCTCTCTCTCTTTTTTTTTTTTTTTTCTTTTATTTCTGTTTCAATTAACATAAAGATTTGGCTTAATTGCTACGTTGACGAGATGGTGTAAGTCGCGTTAGACAAGCTGAAATTACCATAACGCCACTGGCGATTTGTGATTCGCTGGTCCCATCTTGGCATATGCCGCTGACGTGACATATAAAAACCATACATCCTCGCACTCGGAAGCAGAATTACAAAACTTTCATTCAGCGAGCAGCAGGAAGGAAGCCACGGTACTCGTCCTACCACGTCATACTCTGGCTACGAAGAATCAAAAAGCAACTAAATTTTAGATGGACCTTAGGATGAGGAGGGGCCGAAATTTGAACGCGCGAGACACATTTCTAGTTTCTACGCATCGCCGACCAGCGTATGAAGAGCTCACTAGATCGAATGGACTGCAATGGGCAAGGCAGGCGCCCTTAGTCCACGTAGCCGTGTAGCATGTCTTAAATTAGGTACATGTACCTGGACTCTTCAATCATTGAGCCTATTTGCAAAATACAACCCGCAATCGCTCTGGATAACTCTTTCCAACTTCGGGACGTGCGACTCTCTTTTTTTTAAAGTGGTTCGTTTTGAGACGGCTAACTTTTTCTAAAATTCGAGCTTGAGCATGCACCTTGCGGCAAATGTCAAATTCCAAAAATTGCAACTATTGAAATATTCAAATATCGAGAAATCAAGAAACCAAATTCCTCTAATTCCATATTAGATATCAGAATTATGTTTCTTTTTTATAACATGGAAAAGTACAAAAAAAATCTCCTTCTTTCACACATCTTTTAATATAAGGAACCGCTTCTCATGGAAGCAAACACATTTCTTTTGGGCGTAAAGTGGGCCCTCCAAATTGGTCTGGGCCATGTTCAGGTTAAAACAGATTCTCTTCTTCTATTCAATTTCCTATCTAATGATTCGGCTGTGTCTGCGCCGGCAGGGCATGTGATTGTGGAGATAAAATCTATTTTGGCTGACTTCAATCTGGTGTGTCCTCTTCATGTATTAAGTCAAGGAAATAGGGTTGTATAGTCCTTGGCTGATTTTATTTCTGTTTCTTCTGTGGATTGTCATATATGGTGGGGGAATCCACCCTGTGTAATTGTGGAACACATTTGTACAAATAATTTTTTGGCAATGCATTGCTCGGGCCCTCCTATCCCCCACTCCTTTTACCACTGAAGGATTTGGGATTGGGTTGGATCCTTTTCATCAAAAAAAAAAAATTTTACTTTTGTATCTTACTTATTATTATTATTTTCTTTTTCTTTTCTATTATAATTTTAATTAATTTTTGCACTTCTTTTTATACAACGATCGCACCTATTTCAACTTTATTTCATTAGTTTCAATTATTACCCATAGTATATCATATTATTTTCTTATTTTTTAAAAAATTATTCCTATTTATTATGTTTACTTTCACATATTCCGGACCAAAGTGCTCACATTTACCGAGCTTAAAGAAGGTAGCTCTTGCTCTTTTATTTTATTACACTATCGAATGGACTCAGACTATATAAATTTTATTTTCTTATAAACATGCAAGCCTCGCTTAGATATTTTTCCTTGCGAAATTTGTCAATGTTTTAAATTTTGAATTTTTGATTTTATCAGCAGAGTTCGTTTTCAATTACTGTAGCTTCGTACACATGAAATCAGAAACTTCCTACGGTATGGTTTTTGCTGTGCTGTGGTTATAGACTCGTACCTTACAATAAACTACTAAGCCACATGGAGATGCTGCTAACATTCACCTGTAAAAAGGACACCATGTACACGACTGTGCTACACGACACCGTGTACTTATTCCATGTATTCCTCCTCCCTGAACCTTTTTTTAATAAATGTTCGTATATTACAAACATTCCCACCAACTGGTATTACAATTGAATCGTGAGATATTTTTACAACTTTTTTAACAACGATATATTTTTCATAATAATATTTTTAATTTTTTAACCCGGTGAATGCTTCCGCATAACAAAGGTGAACAACACCACCAACTAAATTCAATTGCTACCACCGTGATGCTGTTAGGCTTCAAAACGAGACCGCCAAACTGATGGGGCTACGTCTCATATCATTGTGGTTCGCTCCCTATACTTAATCGAAGTTACCCAATGCACAATGAATTTTTGAAATTTATCTTTAAATTCTTATGCACTTACAAGTGAAATATTTTCAATACAAAATTCATTTTTCCACGTCACACTTGAATGGAAATTTTGACGACAATACCATTCATCATATATGAATAAATACAATTTTGAAATGTTCGGTGTTGTTATGGGGAATGAGGAGTTTTCCACGATGCTAATCTTTCCAATTTTCTTACACATAAGATGAGGTAGATTTTAAATAAAAAAAATTAACTTTTATAATTAGAGTAGGATAAGTTCTAAAGTCCAAGCATCTGAAATTAGCCTAAATTGCTAATGTGGATCTAATTTATGAAATACATTATAATTTAAAACTTTTTTAAGTATATAATTTAAAAACTTCTAAAAATATAAAAGTTGTCTAATTTACATATAATTTAATACATCTAGTAAATATATTGTTATCATATTAATTACAAATTTACAATTAAGATCTCTAATGAAATTATACTCTTTAAATATAATATGAAAATTGTTCAAAATAATTGATTTGAGACAAAACCCAACATCAATCTTACCTTTGAAAAATATGATAGAATATGTCTCGAATATATATGGTTTAAAATAAAGTAAAGTAGAAGCTTATGAAAATATGATAAGAATAAGCTTAACCCAAATCGGACTTATTCAATCCAAGTTCATAAAATAAGAAATTTTACAAATAAGATAAAGACATAGTTGACACTAAAATTTGGTACTTATCCAATTCAAATTACACCCTTAATTACAACTTTCTATACAATTGCACGTTGGTCACTAACAATAATTAGTAGTTCGAGTGGATGGTTGAATGTAAAAGAACGGCATCAAGGTATGCTCGATTTAAGTAGTTGGAAATAAAATGAATGAAAATGTTAATATGAATTTCGATGCAAATAAGGTTTAAATTCATTAAAAATAGTTGTTGAATGTACAACAATGGAAATTTGGGGCTCTCGTATAGTTGAAGCATTTGTAAGTTAATATTGTGGAAATAAATTTTCAAATAACCGAATTTTATAGACTTAAATCCATTTCGCTAATCTGGCTCAGAAAAATGTCAATAATATACAATATAATATTTGTCATAAAGTAAAACTCTCATAAAAGGTTCATGTCAAATGAACAGTTGGAAAACGAAAGTTTTCTCAATGTTCTTTCCGTTCTACGTCGTAAAAAAAAAAAAAAAAAAAAAAAAAAATCCAACGCGCCAATCGGACCCAGCGATTTACTTTGAGGTTGCTTGCGTACTATTGACATATTTACATGGAGAGTGGATGCATGCGGGGCGTTTCGTTAATTCTCGGAGAAGTCCCCGATCTCCTCACTTTTACACTTTTGCCCTATCATTGAATTCGACATTGCATCCGCTCGTCTTCCGGAAATTCTACTCTCATTTTTATAATTTGCTTATTTGATTGTTAATTGCATATTTTCTTGTTAACATTTTTAAGTATAATTTATAGACTTTGTTAACTCAGGGATTATTTGGTAATGCGAGTAGTGAAAAAATAAAAATAAATAAATTTCTAATAATTGAAATTGATTTGATATGATATAAGTAAAATAAAAATAAATAGTACAGTGATAAAATGATGAAAATACAAAGATAAAAATTAAAAATATGATAGTTGGATAATTAAAATGTCAAATTATTTATTGAAAAATAGGTAAAAAGAGGTGAGAAGTCTGTTCCCCCCAAGGGTGCTTACTTTCTGATTTTTCAATTGTGCAAATAACTGACGGATGACATGCCAAGTACTGCACCTCACTGTCGTGCAGCATTTTTCCAACGAGGATATAAACATCCATGGAAGGCTAAGGCCCACAACCATGATCATTTGGCAAGAAAAATCAGACTTTAAAGTATATCAACAACCCAGCTTTTGTAGGCGCCACGAGCTGCATTCATTTTTATTAAATTACATTTAGAATAGGAACGTGGCCATGTAAACGAGAGTAATTATATTCACAATGTTTTGCTTGGTCTATCTTAAAGAATTTATTTGCAGTATTTTTTTATTTTTTTTGTACGCTTATTTATCTAAATGTATTTAATATATAAATCAAATTTTACTAACTTCGAATGTGTTTATATATTTGTTTAAAATTTTAAAATCTCAAAAAACATATTTATATATCTAAAAATGATAAAACTTAGTTCATATGTTAAATATACTTAAATAAATAAATATATAAAGAAAAAAAATATAAATAAATTTTTTAAAATAGCCTGAACTAACGGGATCATTCTTCGAAGCGGACCTGTTAAATACCTAACCTATTTAGCTGGGCAGAAGGAATATGGCGCAAGGGCACACGACCATCAAGCTTTTACGGAGAACCAGTTGCACAGATACGAAATGAGCCGAATAGGAATTGTTGGCACGTTGGAGGCATGAATGCTTGGAGCGTGTTTAATAGTGCTACCAAACAAGATTCTTTAATTTTACACGTCCTCGACCTCCCCACCGAAATCCTAACAACCAACCTTTTGTTGGTGTTTATTAAGGTCCATATCGTGGGAAGGAGAGTGTTTTTTTTTTTAAAAAAAAAAAAAAAAAAAAAAATTTAAATGAAAGAAAGAGATTCAAACGATCATCGGAAAAGTTTTGAAGCACTTACAACTCATCCCTAAATTTACAAATGAGTGAATCACAATTCACAATGTGTTAATAAATACCCACAGTAACCGTTCACAAAAATAAATAAATACCCACAACAGGCAACATCGGTTGGTAAAGTTCCCGCCCTTGTGCCAGGTGATGTACAAAGTTCCATCTTAGTTGTGAGAGCTTTATGTCTCATTTTTCAGTAACAATGCCTCCTGTAAATATATTGTTTGATTTACATTATTCGAATAAGAATTTAGAAATATGTGCTTAAGATAATTTGAGTTGTATAATAAAATAATAAATAAATACGCATAATAGCTCCGCAAGGAAGCAGGCAGGAACGCATCAATAGCTGATTTCGTGGGCCGGCTCCTTAGTAGGTAAAACTAACAAGTCACACTCATCAAAATTTAAACATCAACGAGCTCGTGCTTGGAATAGTTGGGAGTATTTACTATCTTTAGCTATGCGGACACTAATGATTAATTAGATTAACAACCCCGCAGTTTTCGCTCCCGCCTTACTGAATTGAAAATAATGTGGTTGATCAGATATCTTGGTTATAAGATCCAAGACAAGAATATATACGCACCTCTTTTGTACTAACGTGAAATTATGGGAATGGACTCCATTTTTTCATTGAACTAATTTACTCATTCTATTAATGTTTTACATTAACACTAAGATGTTTCTTCCAACAAATGTGCATACGTTTTCATGTTCAGATATAACATAGATTTTAAGCTGATTTGCACCCCATATTAATTTTGTGTAAGTTAAGTTCACAAAGTCCTTTGCAGAAAAGCAATATACCCTTAGCCCGGACTGAAAATTCTATTTATAATTTTTTTCCTTTTTCTGTAAATTTGTTAATCGTGAAATATTTAATATAAAATCAAATTTTACCATTTTTAAGATTGTGTATAGATTCGTTTTAGTAATTTATAACTATTAAAAATGGCTAAAACATCCTTATATTTAAAATTTTAAAATATATACATATTTTCAAAAATAGTAAACTTGATCCATATATTAAATATATCTAAATTAAAAAAATTTATAAAAAAGCAAAAAAAAAAAAAAAAAAAAAACTAAGTTCATTGGCTTGAGCTAAGTACAATGCCTCTTATTGAATGTAAACTTAGACACCTTTTATGGTATAAGTAAAATGTTTGTTCTATGTACAGTGAAATGTCTAATTTTGGGTGTGTTTGTCAATGTATAAAAAATGTTAAGTTAAAGCATTTTAATTTAAAACTTTTCACTTTCTACAATTATCATATTTCTAATTATTCATTCACATTTTCCTGTACAACTACTATACTTTTCAATCATTTTTTTTTACAACTTTTCACACAATTAACATATCTATTTTAATATTACTCTCTTTAACCCCTATCATACTACATCATTTGACAATTTTTACTTTCCACAATTTTTCATCAAAGTTTTTTCCATTCTCAAACACACCATTTATAAAATTCTTTTATACACTCCACATGAGGTTTAATTTCTTTAACAGTTTCTTGTGATGTGCATTAGATTTAAGAGATTTTTTGAGTTTTCCACTACTATAATCTTTTTATTGTAGTAAATTTCTTCTCATTTATCCATAATTTACTCCCCCGATATTCTATATTCACTTTATTTATTTATTTATTTTTATCTTTTTCCACATTAATTTGTTGTTCTATCATCATTTTATTCAATTTTTATTTATTTAAGGCATTTTGTTTGTAACAAAAACTTTTTGATCTGAAACATTTCACTCTCCGTAGTTACCATATTTTGAAATAATTTATTTACATCTTTTTATACAACTACCCTATTTTTTGTCTCATTATTTTAAAAAAATTACTCTATTTTTTAATCATTTTTACACAACTACCAATATAACTAATTTTATCTATTTTAACTTTATTCTCTTTAAACCCCATTATTACCCCTATCATATTATTTTTTATCAATTTAATAATCTATATATTAAAAAATTTCATTGAAAAGTATTATCACTTTACAAACTTTTCAGCTAAGGTACTGTACAATAAAAGTTATCATTTGAGGAGGAACCACTTTGCACGGTGTTGGCAACTTAAGCAATTTATTTTCTCATATTCGGGTTCCCAAATGAGTTGATTACAACCATGAATAGATTTTTGTAAATTTATTTACTCTCGTTCGGGTCCGAACAACTCATTGGATATGATCCAAACCTTTTTTCAAAGTCAACAAATTAGGCTACATTCAAAGAAGTGCTGAAGACGGATTCCTGTACATCTCACCAGATCCCCTTTTGCTGGGACCCTTTCGGACTAATGCTGTTTTCCCGGGCCCAAAATGGCATTCCCGTCGTACCGATGAAAGAGATGGTTTTGGACGCAATCCACCACCAAATTATTTATTTGCTCTCTTACGGTCGCGGATGGTGCCCCCACTCCCACATGTGGCAGATCGGTGTTCACCGACGACACGGAAGCCGCGGATTTCAGTTCCTCTCTTCTGGATCACTTTCCGCCTTGCGTGTCCCTGTCGAAGAAGTGGATGGTTGCGATCGATGCGCGGCTGATACCAATGCCGCTCCGTGCAAGTGAGGAGGAGGGCATTTGGGTATTAAGTCATGGGAATTGAGGAGAGAAGACGGTGAAGGAATCGTATAATATAGTGTGTACATGGTACACGTACGTTGTATCGGCAGTGCAGCTGCTGCTCGTCGTCGTCGTCGTCGTCGACGACGGTCTCGTTTGCCGAGCGAAAAAGGCTGACATAGAGGTTGACCTGGAGTACGGAATGTTTGAAACTTTTGAATGATGTAGCCAATAGAAGCGCTACACCTGTGGCGCGTACAAATGGCTTTTATCAGTCTGTTTAAACGCACCATTAATCCTATCCTCACCCTTCATTTCACTGGACGAACAGACTGCGGCAGCTGTTTTGGTCCAACCACGATTCAGACCTCACGAGGAAAAATTCTCATAGTCGCTTCACTTCCATACTTTTAGAAACAAAACAAAAAAAATTGTTGGTCACAATCCAGCATCTTCACCACTTCGTCTTCCCGTCTGAAATTTGTTTTCACGAAAGAATCAGCTCGTTTTGTGTTATCGGTGCCTAGTAGCCGTGTATCGAGTGGGCGCCAGGCCCGCACAACGAGTCGCCTCCGGGATGCAGGGGAAAAGACGTCGTCAGCAGGGACGAAGAGGAACGTCTGTGGCGGGGAACGCGACACCTCACCAGCACAACGCAGCTAAATCCCGGTCGTCCACGTAGCAACGACGGGCGTGGCGGACGACTGGCTTCTGATAGGCCTTTCCGCTGTCGGCATCAGACCGTACGTAGCGGGCGAGAATGCGAGATGAGCTGCTGCGGCAAATAATATTCACATTTTGCGACTAGACTATTTAACGGAAAAATGTATTAATTTTCTTCGCATTAGAGCGTCCCGAGAAATAGCTGTTAAATTGTTAAAATACACTGAAATCATCAAAATTCATAAATCTAAAAAGGCAAATATACAAAACTTATGAAATTTATGAAAATAGCTTAAAATGAAATATAAATTAGAAATAATTACAAGAACTAAAGAATTATTTTTCTCTTTAATTTTTGACAAGAAAATTTTCGAATTTTGAGGTTTCAACCTCTTGACTTTTTTAATAAAAAAAAAAAAATCAAATTTCATGTTATATGGATCGCAGCCATTTTCTACTAGCGTACGACGTAAGAGGCCCAAGTGAGTACAAAAATCGAAAAAATATATATATTTATATTTATGAACGAAGGGTTTTGAAAAGAAATAACAGAGCAATTTCATATAAAATAAGAGAATAATTATGAATAAGCGAAATATAATTAAAATAGACTGAGTAGATATGTGAGAAGATGTAAACAAAACTATTAGAAAGCTGAATAGTTGTAGAGAAAAGTGTGTTAATTATATAAAAAAATTTCTGAAGAGTTAAAGCTATCGTTATCCACAGCTAAAATAAAGCATTCCATAGTGTAATTTGGACAAACCCAAGGGAAAGGGAAAATTTACCGGCAAATTAATGCAATTGATTGACTGTGAGGACATGGGATATTCCTTCGCATTTAATATTTATTGAAGGACGTAGCTAAACCACCGTATGCAAGGGACACCGTATCGGGTAAAACATGTGGATCGGTTTGTATAAGTGCACATACGAACAATTTGGATTGACAACGACTTCCCTACACAACAGACGGATCCACGAACATGAAATTCTATCTGCTCTTTTCTCGCGCAGGGGTTGTCCGGCACGCTCCAATTTATAGTTTTATGAAATAAATTTTTTTATTAATATTTTATACGCTCTGACAAGCGATATTTTAATCAGTTATCTTTACAACCCCCGTACCATGAAGGTGGGAGCCAAGCACATGTACTGGCCTGGTGGCATCTTTTTATGAAATCTTAAGTTATTTACTATCGTCTGTCATTATGTAAAAGTTTTTGAAAATTTTTACCTTGTTAAAACTGTCTATATTAAATGTGAAGTTGAAACTGCGGTGATTGCAATGCACATTTATTAATTGTGAGGAACTTGCAAACCGCCACGTGGACTTGTCACAAACTGATGCATGAAATTGTTGCAAAAATGTGCATGCATGTATTCCAAATAGAAAAAAAAGAATGCATGAGGTAGGTGGGTGAATACACCGCTTGATAATTTGAATATCGTAGCCGGTTGAAATGACAACTTTCGTCATCCTTGCCTTGGCTTTGAAAAATTTTACATATTTTTACAATTTTCGCAAAATGCCAAACAATTCCATATGCTTAAAACTACAAGTTCAACGAACAACTTTGTAAAAACTTTTAGTGGCCCCGACATATAAATCACAACAAAATGTGATTTGTCAAAGCTCTTATCAATGTGAAAATTTTATTATCATCTAAACAAGCATTGCAATGAATAAGTCAAATCTTCAAAATTAATTAAACCATTAAGCCTTAAAATGAAGAAATTCGTTATCGGAAACATAGAAACGATTCCCTTGAATCAGGTCGCATTGAAGAAAATGGGAGAACTTTCAAAATAGGCAGCAATGAGATTTTGAATTACAGGAACAGATTTATTTGATATATTAAGATTTCAAGGATCCAGTTTTTTCTTCATGGAGGAACGAGTTTGGCAATCAATAACAGCAAAATTCTACAAATTTTTTTTTTTTTTTGGATAAATGGTATGTTTGTTAAGACATGAAAAACGTCAACTTAAAACTTTTCACTCTTCATAGTTATTTTATTTTTAATCATTTTTTCACATATTTCTGTATAACTATTTTACTTTTTAATCATTTCTAAGCAATTACCTATACAACTAACCTATTAATTTTAACTTTATTCTTTTTTACTCTTTATTATTATCCTTAGCATATCATATCATTTTCTTTCATTATGACAATTTTGATAAAAAAAATATTTCATATAAAATTTTTATCACTTTTTAAATGTACCAAAAAATTGATGTCTTGGTCTGAGTTTAAATCTCCATCCCCTTACATACAGTCATACAATTATGTAGACCACCTGTGTTAACATTTGACAACTTCTTCGTACACATTTTCATACAACCCCCTTAATTTACACTGATTTCTTCACGTTTCTGTACGATTACCCCATTTATTTCATCTTCATTCACTTATTTCTGATCTTATCCAAATCTCATAACATCATTATTTTACATTTTTTAAAAATAAATTTCACCAACCTTTTTCTACTTTTTTCCATGTTACCCAACACATCGAGAAGAAATTTCAATAACAGCTATAAAGTTTATTTCATTACTAATAACGTACTTTTGTAACAACATTTTGTCAGTTCATTGCTAAAGTTTGGAATTTTCAGGGGTAAAAGTCAAAGATTGGTAATGGCTCCGCCTGTGTACATAATAACTTCTATTCCCCTTGAAGGTCCTGCCGTCCCCTGTGCATACAATAACTTCTGTTATAGTAAGAGCCAAAAAAATCTAGCCATTAGTAAATTAGTTGGGGCATGCCATATAACCAACTTAACATTTTGAAACGATTTTTTTGATATTTTGGATCGCATTTGTTGGAGAGCACGAGTTTTATGCACAAAATTAATCTTGGTTCTCCGTGCCCAACGTGAGATTATAATATATTAATATGGTAGAACGTAAGTCAGCAACACAACAAGAAACGCAGTCAGGACAGATTATTAATTGTGATTATTTTTTCCCTGTCATTATCCAATGCATTCAGGTGTATTTAGTTTTGGTGTACTTGAGCGCAAAAATTCATTTTAAAATTTTTAAAATTTTTTATATAACCGTTAATCTAAATATGTTTAATATGGCCACCAGGGACACGCCCTGGTGGTCAGCGTCATCGCCTCGTGTCTGTGCGGGCGCTGGTTCGAGTCTCCTCTGGAGCATAGTAGGAGCAAAAGTGTGGTCTCCCGTTTAATTCGTGGAAGCAATGTGGTCTCCCGTTTAATTGTTGGAAGCTGTGTCTTCCTGTGTACTTGGTGGAGCGGTGTCTCCAAATTTGTTAGAATGTCTCTGATCTTCAATGTAATATGTGTTGAGATGTATGTAAATATCTCCCCATAAAAAAAAAAATATATGTTTAATATGTATATTAAGTTTTACCTTTTTAGGATATTTATAGATTTTTTTAATTTTTTTAAAACAGTAATATTTTAGTCATAGATTAATAATTGTATAAAAAATTTTCAAAAAAAATTAAAAATATATTAAAAACAACTGGTAAACTAAAGTTAAGAACACTCCCGTACATTTAAGCAGGAGTCATCTTTTCCTGCAATGTTTCTTCTTTCGTAACAACTTAATTTCCTTTATATAAAATTTTATATATTTCATCGCGACCATGTTTCTAATAATAAAAGTCTTTGTAATTGTTATAAGTATTTACAATTATGATTAAGCTCTATGATATTCCTACAATTTTTATGTAGCATTTTGACATACATTTAACAATATTTTTAAATTTCTTACTCAATGGATACTTCCATGAAATTCAAGAAGATTGCTGCTGTGTCTTTGTAATTTTTTTATTTACTTAGTTATTGTCATTTCTTTGGTGTGCACTCAACTTTTCAGCATAAAAAACCGATTCTACAGGCGTTGTGGTACAGTGGTAGGGTGAGCATGTCAACAACATTGGTTTGATCGGCGAAGTAAGTCGTCTTGGTTCATAGGAGTATCTACTGAATAGGGAATTTTGTAAGGACATTACTAGAAATTTGTAAGGATTTATACAACAAATTATTAGAATGTCTCAAAGCTCCATTATAATACAAATTAAGATGGTCGTAAATACTAAATATCAAAAAAAAAAAAAAAAAAACTCGATTCGATTGGAGAAAAATGAAAGTAGTGTGCCTAATAACCCATGAGTCGACAGAATGATAGTGATTCACATTGACTCAAAATTAATTTTAAAAAGTAAATACAATAAAATGTGGGAGTTATTTTTTCATCACACGCAGTAGGCTTTTCTCATAGAGATTCTCGTTTCAATAATTTTTTCTTGTTTTTTGCTTTCTCGTTTCAATAAATTAATGGTTGAATGAATAGAACTTTCGTGAAAGTGATGGCTACGGCTACTCATGAATTAAGGAGATTAATTTGATGGATGATGTTGACTGAAGAGTTAGACGAGGTAGATAAAAATATATTATATAATCAAATAACAAAGAAGTATAATACATTTTGTAATTCCGTGCCCTTACTTAGGAACGAAAATAGGGGCGGGATAACCATGACCTGCCTGAATTTTACATAGAATCGTGATTCGTGAAAGAGATATTGACTCAGGAGTGCGAGGCGACAACATTTCAGACCTGTTCTTCAATCCGGAGGGCGTGGTAGGTTATTCATATCTTCACTCATCCCGCCCGGCCAGCATAAGTGCGCAATATTTTTATAAATTATATAATTTGTTAATATATGAGTACGATTTTGTTAGATATAGGCATTCAACTAAGGGGTGGGAAACTGGGTGGATTGACCCGTTACCGACTCCTAAATCCTAATCTTGTTCCATCAATGACAGTGTTAAACTGACATTGTTAAAGCCCAGTAGTGGGATAGGTTAAAATTTTAGTTTTGAATTTAAAAATAGAGTTAGGGTGGATTAATTATGGCCCAACTCGAACATCTTAACTCGTCGTATATGTGTATTTATATTTATTAAAAATTATATACAAAATTTCAATCTTATTCTCATTTTTTTAACTCTTAAATTTTTTATGATTGATTATATTCTAATTTAATTTTTAAAGTTATGTCTTATAATAATTAATATATAAGTTTGTTATAAATAAATCTTTAGAATGAATAAATATTTAAAAATAAAAATTTCAAAATTAACTTGAATTGTTAACCCAAATCATTGATTCAAGTTTCAAACTAAATTTTTAGTAAAATATATTTTGTTAAAAATTTTTAATAAATTTGCGACACAGTTATATTTTCTATGTTTAATAATATTTTTATGCTAAGAGTGTTTCACTCTCACTAATTAATAAAAATATCGAAGCACTTAATATTTATATTTAACATGGATATGACTTTATATTCAATAGGTACACAAATTCTTAAAACTACTATACTTAATTTGCATTTTCTACTTCCTTTGTCATTTCGAAGTGAAAGATAAAATTAAATTGACATTGTCCGAGGTCAATATAAAAAATAAGATCAACATAATTTTTAAAAAACATAGGGTCAAAGTTTAGCAAATCTTCACTAAGTACAAATCGTCTCAATTCCCACCCTCATGTTTAACTTTTTAATTTCTTAAATATAAATATGCTCTCTGTAAATCTCTATTTAACTTTATGACTTGTTTATGTGAATATATTTTATTTCTTAATTGTGTAAATGCTGTTCAAGTTTGTTCTTCGTATGATTTCTCACTGACCTAAAAATTATTATTATTATTATTTGCACCTTTCAAGATTGAATAGTATTTTTTGTATTTTAGTAATTTTAATTGTATTTTACATTTATGCTCTTTTTGTTGAAGATAAACACATATATTCATCAAGGTCGAGCTGTAAATAGAATGATCAAAAAGAATATTTTACTAATCCTTTATTATAGTAATTATATTTTACTTTCTCTAAATAATTAAATGTTGAAGCATTGGGCATTTCAATTTGTCATAAAGGAGATTTTATATTAATTGTACGTAAAATTTTTAAAATGACCTTGACTCGCTTTTCAACCCAACTTGTTATTCTAATAACAACCCGAAATTAAAGTAAAGTTTGTCTCTGATATATTGAAAAAATGTGAAGATATTTGTCCCGCCCGATATAAAAATAAAGATTGTATATGAATTTTTAAAAGTAAAGTCAGTGTTGGAAATACTCTAACCCACTCTAACCACCTCAGTTTCCACCTCTACCCTTGTCTCTAAATAAATGAAGGATATTGATTATATCCCGCAGGCTGAAATTTAATGTCCTCTTAAATTATAATCTAATCCAAACACACCAGATAATCCAACCTACGCAAGACTCCGTGCGCACCGACAAGTTCACACGCATCAAAGTTGATCGAGGCCGCTTGCAAACGGGTAACAGCCGGTCAATGCATTCCCTTAAACGTTTCTTGCGTCTTTTTTCTCAGGGTTCCGAATATCGTTACCCTTAATCTAATCGAATCAATACAAATACCCTTTCCAGGTCGTTTTGTCATCAACCATATATATCCCTTTCTTAATGGGAAATGCTAGGGTGCATTATCAATTTTTTTTCCGGTATGGTGTTAAAATTCAATTCCATTGAAATCTTGGATGCGCTGCATTTATTTAGAAAAATATCTATAAATTAAAAAAATTTTAAATACATTCATAAATATATTAGAATATAAAGTACAGATTCATTTTTCCCTATAATGTTTTACATGGTTTAGATCTTGTAAATATATTAGAATTCGATATAAATCAAATAATTATATTACGTTGATTCTAGACTTACTTAAGTTTGACAATGAGCATATTTAATATCAATGAAATTTCATTTCTTAATCAGAAATGATACAAAATGAAATGGGTGAGTGGATTTTATTTTAATCATCAAAATGAATCTCATTTTAGCATGATATACCCGATCCGAGGGTGTAATAAGATTGTTGTTTCTATTTTTTTTATTAGTGTATTGTTATTAAGAATTATCTTTTTACTCATTACTCTATTTTTGAACTTTATATGTATTTTTATCTTTATTTTATAAATTTAAATTCGCCTACTTTATGATGTAGGAAGGATTTAGGAAATGATGATTAAAGTAATAATTAATAAAATATGAAATCATAGCAAAAGTTGAACACTAGTTGCTAATATGGGTAGGAAGTGGGAATCGGGAAAAAAATATTTTTGATAGTTATTAGTAATTCGATATGATAAGGGTAAATCGGGTAGAAATATGATAGTTATGGAAAAAAATAATTTGAATATAAAGATAAAAATAGAAAAATGGTGAAGATTTCAAATCAATTTTAAAAAATGTGAAGAAGAGATGGTTTTCCACCCACCATTGTTACAAAATGATGCTTTGATTACGAAGAGTGGAAAATGTGTATTACATTTCATTCTCGTCATTCACCAAATATTGTGTGTTTGGAATGAAGAAAGTGGGATGAGAATGGGGAATCCAATGAATATAATAAGCAATGTGTTTAAAACCAGACCGGTCACTAAACCAGTTTTGTGATCGGTTCCCGATTCAACCAGATCGAACCGGTGGTCGAACCGTGGTTGGACCGGTAACAGTAACGAACTGGGATGTGACCGGTTCACGGTCCGACCACTCGGTTCGGTTCGGTTTTCAAAACAATGATAATAAGGATAAAATGGGACTAAAAGATATACAAGATAGTTATATAAAAAGACATGAAAATGATTTTAAAAAAGAAAAAAAGTTAAAAATATAAGGATAAAAATTGAAAAATAGGCTAATTGAATGCTAACTTTTGCATTTCCATTCTCCTCTAAAAAATACAGCCTGAATGTTCCGCATTTACTCCATATTCTAAATTTTCATAACTACGTTATTTATTTCAACTTTACTTTTACCATAACATATTATATTATTCATCTACTTTTTGAAATATTCTCAATCTAAATTCTAACTTTCCAATGAAATCACATTAAAAGACAGCAATGGGACATTTGATAATATAAAAGTTGGTGAAATTTTGGGATGGAGTGGAAATGGGAGAGAAAAATTTTGGAAATTATGTTACTGAAGTTAAATGATAGGGGTAAAGTTAAACTAAATAGGGTCATCGAAAGGAAAAAGTAATAAAATATAGAAATAAATATAAAAAAATAAAGTTGTTAAGTTATTAAATCATTATGAAATAACATCTGCAGTATACTTTTTCGCCTCATTATTGACAACCTTGTTAGGATGTGTTTCAAGCTATACAAAATTCTTATATTGAATTGCATCATTGCTCTTAAGACAATTTTCCAATTTTAAAAATAAATTTTTAAAATTTCAATACAATTTTACTCCTTCCAAATATAAGTATACTCATTCTCAATACACATGATTACATTCTCATTCTTTTTTTTTTTTTTTTTTTGCTAGAGTAGCAATCGCTCAATGGCAACTGCGGTAGACGGGACTCAAAGCCCGGTGGGTGGGCACGAAGCCCCCATGCGAAACTAACCGCCTTATGGGCACGTTCGCATTACATTCTCATTCTTGATACAGATTCCATCCGAAAATTTTGTATCATTTAGAACACAACTTTTTACTAAACACGCCCAAGTTAAATATCCTTCTTCTGCGGCGTATCTTTTCACCAAACCAAACTCAACATCTCCCATTTATTTTTATGTTGCATTTAGGTAGGTTGAATGGGTGAGAGCTCAGATGGAAGAAATGAATGTGAGTCTGATAACAGTTGATTTTTCACCACTTCGCTGGCTGCTAATTAATTTCGCTTTCCACCAACCTAGTGGTGCTCGGGTGTCAGGCCGTAGGGGTCCATTTTTTCAACGCCCCCACGAGATTTCGACTCACGCAGTCGAGGTTTTGGCGGCATGTCTCCCACGGAAGCTGTGAAAGTTGCTGTCCGTTTTTTGTCCATTAGGAGCTCTTGCCTTCTTTTTAATATTTGTAGGACATTTGTACGGATGCGTGGAATTAATTCGTAAGGTATGTAAGAAATGTGTAAGGATTCATGGACTTGATATGTAATATTTGGATGGAAAAAAAATATATCGTATCATAAAAAAAATTAATTTCGCTTTCCAAAGAGACTCGGCTCGGGTCATCTGACAAGTTACATTTGCAATTCATGTCAGGATTTCTTGTCAAGTTGGCAACAAATGACAGGATTTCATGTTCGACACATGTTCGCTTGAACCGGTTCCTCAAGTTACGTGCTTTTAGCAAATCCATTGCACTCTTGCGCTTATCATAACGTAATTTTTTTAATTTTTTTTTTATCGTGTCTTCGTGACCAAGCAATTTAAGGAGTACAACTCTAAAAGGAAAGGTAAAAAAGACAAATGCTTTTACTCAAAAGGGTATTCTCGAAAATTAATGTGAATGGAAGCAGAAATTCGAAAAGGGGATGCATGGGTTTTAGTGCAATTGAGGGGAATTTCTAGTTTATAAGGGACGGAAAATCCGATTGGGGTTTGGGGGTGGGGGGGAGGAGTGGGGGGAAGGGAGTGGATGTTCTAACGATGGAAGTCATGGCTATGGATTTTGGCATCAGCTGGGGAAAGGAAGGGCCTTAAAGGAGGTGAAATTCAGCCATGTGTGAAGGGAGAGCAATCACCTTGCTGTTCATGTCCTCGGTTGAGGCATCTAGTTTGCTGGTGGGAAAGCCCGCCAAATGAAATAGAGAATTTTTTGTACATGGACTATACTGGTTCTTTTGGCTAATAGAATTGTTATCCTTTTTATCAAAAAAAAAAATCTAACTTCTCTAATTTTATTGACCACATTTATGTTAATCATCTTAATAGTGACTATTATAATTTACTATTAATTCTTAATAAAAACATAAATAGATGTGCCAATAATTGCAAGCTGTTTAAGAGTGAATATAAAGTTCTTCAAATACACATCCCATTGGCTGACACAAAATTTTAATTAAAGTAAGAGTAAATTTTTACATATACTCATAAATTTTACTCCTTATTATATTTATACTAACAAATTTTTAAAATTTTCAAATATACTAATGTATTCTGCATAAAATTTTGTTTATACTTGTACTATTAGGGACGTATTAAGGAGACCATTAGTCAACATAAAATGATGAATATGCTCATCTCTCGTTATGATTTTATAACTTTTAATGATTTTTAGTAATTTTTCAATTATAAAATTACAAATTATTTGAATATGAATATTTAACTTTGAGCAAAATAAATCTCAAAATATATTAAAGTTTAAGCATACTTATCATTTCACAAGAAGGCTAACGACTCATCTATAGATTCCTAATGACTTAGTTATAAGTGAAATTTTAAACAAAATATGTGAAAATATTTGAAAATTTTGAAAAGTCATGGATATAAATAGAATTAAGGGTAAATTTTATAAGTATACATGAAAATTGTCCTTATAATGCTTAAAAATCCTTCTAAGAAGATATAAAATAAAATAAAAAATTTAAAAGTGAAAGAATAATGTAATATGACAAGGACAATAAGTAAGAATAAAAAATAAAATTAAAATGGATATAATTGTTGTATATAAAAAGTGAAAAATGATTGAAACATAGAAGAACTAAAAAAGCAATGTAGTTAGATAATTTAAATGTCAAATTACAAAACTTTTTTTTTTCACTCATGCATATAAAGTTTGGACTAAATTTATACCTGTACCTACAAGATTTGCTTGGTAAGTATACTTGCAAACCCTATATTTTTTTTAAATGATAAAAAAATCCTTATAAATAATAAAATAAAAATACAATAAAATATCTTTAAACTATTCCTTACAATAAATGGTCTATTTAATATGAGAAACATTTGTAAAAATGATTTTTTTTGTATTTTAAGTGTATTTTCTTGTATTGTTAACAAATAAAAATACAAGAAAATAACTTTAAAATATAAATTTTTTTATTTTTTCAAACAGTCCTCACAAGAAATAGATTTACTTAACGTGACGAATATCTTTAAAAAATAATATTTTGAGTATTTTAAAAGTTTTCTTGTATTTTTCAATTTATTGTTTACAAAAATATTTTCGTTATTTTCAAAACGAGTATGGGATTTGAAGATACATTTGCAATTTTAAGCAAATTTTGTAGTTATGAATATAAAGTTTACAAACCATGTTTGTGTAAACTTTGTATGCATTCAAAAGCCTCTAAATCATATCAAAAGTAACGTAAAAAGAAATAAATGTTTTAAAAACGATTTTGTTAGTGTAACTACATGGCATAACTGGAGTAGTGCATGTTACCAAAAAGACCCTAAGTAGTATTATTGAACAAATAAAGGATAATTCCTCTTATACCATAATAATTGCACATAATTCCTAATATACTCGTAACATTGCATAAATTTCTTTTATATCGATAATATTTCACCATAAATTCCTCTCATATCCATGTCGTTAAAACTACCGTTATTTATCCCATTAAAAAGATGATTTTGCCCTTTTAAATTTTTTTAATTAAAATAAATCAATCTTAATAAGACTTTCAAATTATTTAATATTTTATATTAATAATTTACTACTATTAATTGAGTTATGTTAAGGTTAAATTATCTCAATTTTAAAATTTTAAATGAGAAAAATTATCTTTTCAATGAGATAAATAACAGTAGTTTTAATAGCATGAGTATGAAAGGAATCTAGAGTAAAATGTTACAGGTATAAAAGAAATTTATTAAATATTGTGGGTATATTAGAAATTGTGTGAAATTATTATGAGTATAATAATAAATAAAAAGGAAATGATGAAACATGATAACATTATGTAAATGGGGCCCACTTCAAGTAGTTGGAATTTGAGCTTTCATAGAACCGGTTCTAAATGAACATGTGCTCTTGACACAAAGATCTGCAATCGCTGGCTACCACCTGAATATAATTGAAGTGGAAGCAAAATGAGGTAGATGCATCCACGACCTCAGGGTGCGGAGTGCGGGCCACCAAAGTGTCAGGCTTTGGTCGCCTTTCATAATTCATCGAGACGTAAAAGATTAAAATTTTCATTCTTACCTTCGACAAGGACCCCCTTTATAGAATAATTAAACCTTTTCGGTTGGAAAAACGTAAAAGGGTGAAAATTCCTCCCTCTCTCTCTGCTTTTCCACCAACAACCGTCGCAAAGATTCCGAAAAGATCCAGAAGAGTGCTGTATATATTAATGCAAGGTTTAGAAATGAATAAAAAAATAAGAATTGATGCGTTAATATTCTACAGTAATAATAGACATAAATTAGATAAAAAAAATATGAATGTTAGCCCCATTTTATGAATAATTTTAATGATGACGTTTATTCTCTCCAAATTATTGTTACAAAAGTTAAGTTCTTAGTTAGATATTAACAAGAATGCCTTATATCTTAATTATACTACCAATTGAGATATTGTAATATATAAAATCAAAAAGACACTAGACCCAAAATCAAGAACTTAATTTTAAGCTTGAGTATTAATCTTCTAAGAATCAATTTATACTGTGAGCAAAAGCCACTGCATTCAACAAATAAATTTGCATTACAATTGCAACGCTCGAAATCAAAATTATTACAGTTGTCCATAAACCACAATGAATTATAAGTCGTAATTCAAATAATTTCATTCTTATACCTTCATTCATGTCACAAATTGAAATCATTAGCCATCTATATATGAATTTTTTGAAAAATAAAAGTACGACATAAGTTAAAAAGAGCTCAATAATTGAAATCTATAGTGTATTTAAGGTGTTAACTAAATAGTAAACGTCTTCTCAATTGCACCCATTCATTTTATATATCTCATAACTCAATTACTACATATGTTTTTCCTAGAAATATCACTTGTTTAGTGTGGGAAACTGTTTGACATCAATATATATATATATATACATATATATATATATGAGATCCGATCGTGTGCAGTCGGACTACGGTGCAGTCCGCTGTAAAATGGACCCTACACATGTTAGATTGTAATGAAACTTTATACACTCATTTATCCATATATAAATCATACTTTAGACGGTTTAGATGTT
>JAXCLR010000073.1:7547740-7565446 GCA_035584095.1 Annona squamosa
AAGTAGGGTAGTTTGTATAAAAAAAATGTGAAAGAATAATTAAAAAATAGAGTAATTATGGAGAGTGAAAAGTTTTACATGGAAAAGTTTTAGTTGACATTTTTTTAGGTGAAACAAACACACCCTAAATTTTCAATTCTGACGAAAAAGGAAAAAAGAATTATTTAGATGCCACAAAAAATGTTAGTATGCGTCTCCAGAGTCACGACCTTGTTATGCAATCCCAACCTCCTACCACTTGCCCGTATGATACTTTCAGATTGTCCTTTGTCAAACAGTCCATATAAGTTTATTTTTCTTCCTTTTTGTTTTTGCTGTATTATATTTTTAAATGACTGGGCAATTGACCCAGGATAACCTAAGAAAAATAAATAAATAAGACAAATATCTCTATCTATTTTCAAACCCCAGACCTCCCACATTATTTTATCCTTAGTGATAATTGCACTAACCACTTAATCATCAAAGTGATAACATTTTCTCCCTGATTTGAATAAACGTTGCATGTGCCACTTATCAGCAAGTGCACGCTAATCTAAAAACAAGATTTGTCCCTGCGTAATGGATGCACCTCATAGATTATTCCATTTTCGAATATTGTGCTATTAGCAGCAGCAAGTGTCTAACTAAAATAATATTTTAAAAGAACTCGTTCATCATTTATTTCCATCAGCGGAAGCAATTATTATTTACACCTTTTTCTCTTAGAGATTTGGTTTAAGCTAATCTTCGCGTGGTTAAACAGATCAAAGAGGAATCTGTACCGAAGTTTTGAAATGGTTATAATCCTTTTAACAGAAGCAAGCTAAAAGCCAAATGGGCCCTTAGTCGCTCGTGGAGATGCAATCGATGCTGCAAGAGGCCTCTTATAAGTTGCACATCATTTTTAATATACCTACAATATTTCATAAATTTCTTTTATACTTATAATATTTCATTTTAAATTGCTCTCATATTCACACCATTAAAATCACGGTTATCTATCCCATTGAAAGAACTATTTTACCCTTTTAAATTTTTCTAATTAAAATAAATCAATCTTAATATGACTTTCAAGTTATTCAATATCTTATATTAATAATTTACAACTATCAATTGAATTATATTAAGGTTAAATTATCTAAATTAAAAAATTTTAAATTAGCAAAATTATCTTTTTAATGGGGTAAATAACAGTATTTTTAACGGTGTGGGTATAAAAGAAATTTAGGGTGAAATGTTTTGAATATAAAAAAAATTATGAAATATCGTGGGTATATTATAAATTATGGGCAATTATTAGAAGTATAAGAAGAATTATCCCTTAAATTTATCATAGCAACCTTAAAATGCTACTTTTTGCGAGGAAATTAGACTCCTTAATTTAATTTATATGTATTAAATGAAGACGTTTTGCAAGTAAGATCCCATGAGACGATGTATTTATATTTTAACGAGTCACCATGTTTGGATGCTAATGATAACACGACTGACGCTTATGGCACGTAATGAGCCAAACAAAACTATGATTGGATATGTCAACTGGATCATGGTGTCTATTAGGGAATGCGAAAGTCTATTGCATGTTCCAAGGAATTTAAGAGGCTTGAATGCTTGAATCCTATGAATAGATAAAATGATAACATGGCGATATATATTGCACAAATAGCATAGCACTTTTATTAATATAGGCAAAATTCTACCTTATTAATTATTAATTCAAAATACTACCCACATTTGCCAGCGATACATTAGGCATGCTAGTGATGCTAGGATCGGCCATATAACCAACCAACTTTCAAACCCTGCTAGATGCAGGGCATTGCTGTCATGTGCCCTAGTAATGAAGATACTTGCAGAGTTATTTTCTTGAATGTGAAGAGCTTTAGAAGATGTTCGTACACAGCGAGGACTGTGAATATACCTTATTGCAATATCAAAATCACAATGTGCATGATATTAATTTTAAAAATTACCACCCATGATTAGTAATGACAGCGGTGATGTCAAAAGTTGAAAATAACTAAAATATTCATGTGTTTAATTTTTTTTTGAGATTCATGTATTTAAAATTTTTTAAATATATATATCCAAAAAGGTAAACTTGATTTACATATTAAATATATTTTAATAAACAAGTGTATGAAAAAAAATTTACTAAATTTTTTGAGGTTGGTTGAGTAAGCTTAGGCTAGTAGAAACATTTTTCATATATAAATTCATGGAATTTAGGAGGGTGAGATTTTGCTACTTTTTCAAACCTAATTGGCACCGCATCTCCTGGGACCTCGTCTCTTTCTTTCTATATTGAGATACGGGATGTGAATAACTACAATGCTTATATTTCCATCCATGCGTCTATTTCAGTATTTTTTTATGTGAAGTACAAAAATAATACCTACGCATGCTTTGCTTTGACGCTTCTTAGCAATCATTTCCTGCAGTCAAACCAAGCTAGTTGATTGGGTTGCTTGAATGGTTTAAATAAATTTACGTACTTTCATAAAGTTTGTATTATAGTGAGGACGGGTGATTCACATGTGTGAAGGATAAAAGGCTTTTTTTTTATTAAAAGATTAGCTTCTATCCCGTCCACCTCTAGGAGTTAGAAGGGTCGAGGTGGAAGGGGAAGGACTATCGATATATAACATTGCTAAAAAATTGTCTGTACAGAGTTTTTCCTGAAAAAAAAAGGTGGATTGTCCCACCATTCTTGTTCAGGCAAAAAATTAGAAGAAGCAAAATCAGCAAAGGGATGGGCCACGGAATTTCCAGACCTAAGTACATGGTGATAGGACAGAGAATGAGCCATTTGGGCGACATGACGAATTCGAGAAACGATGGTGCCCACGGGAGCCCTAATCGCGCGCTCACCTGTCAAAAAATCAATAAGAATGAGAGAGTCGAATTCTACCTGTAGGTTGATGAAGTGGGCCTCCAAGGCCCACGCTAACCCAAGGCATAAAGCGGTAGCCTCCATCGTCAACGAGTACAAAAGTTCACGCCTATCCCATCCTTTTGCTGCCACAAAGGAGCCATTGGAGTCCCTAATAACTGCCGCGAAACCCGTGCAGTTTGTCAAACTGTTCCTTCGTCCATCAATATTGACTTTGAATGTGCCTCCACTTGGTTTTGTCCACCGCGCTTCCAGAGATTTCTCAAAAAAAGGGGTCTTCCTATTTTCCATCACCATCTGAAGGTGATTTCTAAAGTTTATGCACTATTCCTTGACCTCGGAGAAAACTTCTCTTATACTTGTATAAAAGAAAAAAGGGGTCCTCCTATTTTTCATTGCCACCTGAAGGATAAAAGGCTTGAACAAATAAAAAACATGAAAATTTCTCTTATACTTGTATAATATTTGTTCCCAATTTTCTTTTAATGTTTCAAAACTTCACTTTACACATAGCTATCACATTAAAAAGGAAGATTTTATCATTTAAAAATTTTTAAATTAAAACTATTTAGCCCTAATATGATATTCGAATTAATTGACATTACAAATTAATAATTTACTAATATTAATTAAGTTATATCATGGTTGAATCGTTTCAATTAATAATTATAGAGTTACAAAATAATCTTTTCAATTATTTTGACTACATATATGTAAGAGGAATTATCCTGTTAGCCCGGACTAAGTAAATGTCTTACTCATTCCATCTCAAAAATCCTATTTAAAACAATTATTTTTTATTTTTTTTTCATACACTTGTTTATTTAAGTGTATTTAATATATAAATAAAGTTTTTCCATTTTTGTATATGTGTATATATATTTTTAGATTTTTAAAAATAAGAGTTTTTTAAATACATATACGCACATAGATGTTTAAAAATCTAAAAAAATAAATAAATATATTCAAAAATGGTAAAACTTGATCTATATGTTAAATACACTTAAATAAATAAGTGCGCGAAGAAAAAAGTAAAAAAAAAATTATTGTAAATAGGTTTTTTAAGGCGGGCTAAGTTGGACATTTGCTTAGCCTGAGCTAATAAGATCACTACGCTTAATAATAAAAATTTACGATGAAATGTTATAGTTATAAATTATACGTAAAAATTGTGAATATAAGAAATTTTATTTCTAAAAAGGAATGTAAAGGGAATATATGTGGACCAAAATTTTGCAACGAGAAATGGGCTTGACAACCACACTTTGCCCCATATGTTAAAGCATAGCTAGGCAAGTGCTGTATCTTCATCCTCTCCCTCAAGATTTCCAAAAGAAAATAAATGTTTACTATAAAGAGTCGTTTACTTCCTTGTTTGTTTGCTTGTGGGTGGGTGGAACGGCGGACGTCATTTGCTGACATGATATATACACGAAGGACAGACACCGAAGGCCACCTTAGTGCTTACCTGCATTTGCCATTTCTGTACTTTCTTTTAGCTTGTGGAAATAAATTGCATACGCTTAATTTATGAAGTGGGACGGATTTAGCAATTGGCGTAGACGAAGAATAGTTGCTGTCGACGTCGATGTATTTCAATTCTCAACCGGCCGTCTTGCTCTATGCACGGTGTGCATAGACGCCTCGCACGCAAAACAGACAGTGAACGAACAACGAAATCTCAGAAGTGGGTCGCGCAGCGATCCTGATCCTCAAAACCTGTGGTCATATGTCTTTCTAATACTATGCTCGGATTGGTGTGGCCTGCCTGCCAGCTAATAGAAGTCAGAATCCAGGTGCCCCAGTTCCTCCGCGGACTTGATGTGCGACGTGGGTCTATTCGGCGTGTACCACAGGCAGGCCAAGAGCCTCCTGCGGGGGATCCGCTAATTATTCAATTGGAAATTAGAATATTTTGCGCCCCTCCTCGCCCCTACTCTGCAGTAGTGTTGCACTTGCTACACGGGCTGTCGGAAAATCAGCACGCGTTTCCATTAGATTTTGAAGCGATACGTTGCCAGGACGGCCACAAAATTACCTTGCATGGCTACTCGTGCCAACATCTAAAGGTCGAGCTGCGAATCACCAACATGGCACTCACACGCGCACACCATCCTTTCAATACCGGTTTCAAAACGAGGAGACAGGGCACCGGCTTGCAGGGGCTCGTTCGTTGTTCTGACGTTGGCGTGAAAATCGGCAACTGCAACGCTCAGCTTTCTCTTCTATTCTCTACGTAGATCGTATTTCAGTGTTTACCATTCTCTACCTTGCAAGCGCGCACTGCGCCCCGCGGCGACACCACAAAACCCTGAAGAAACCCGTAATCACCATTTCCCGTTTAGGGCTTGGCATCGCTTTTACGGGTTTTTCTTCTACAGTGATCATCCTTGAAGAATTTATTCTAACGGCTCGAGAGCCACATTTCTTATCCATGTCTGCATTGCGTTACGGACCGAGAACTGGATCGGTAATGGCGGGCGAATTGTCGTTGCTATGAGGCCAGGGCTTGTCGCCGGTGCTCTCCTCGATGGGCGTGGGAAAGGCTCAGGAACCGAGTCAGCCGCCTCAAGTGCAGTCGCAGAAGTTGCAGCGGAAGATAGTTACTCGCTCTTGCATTTGTGGCGCGTTGCTTTTTGCTCTAGGCCTGATCTCCCTCTTAACTGGTCACGTCGCTTCCGACATTGAGTGGTATTCTCAGCGTCTGCTGAATAGAAGACTGGTAATTCGGATTTCACTTCCTGCATCGCCTGAAATCGTTGAGTGTTGGTGCTTTGTCTTCGTAATTGTGTTTTTTTCCCTAGCTGGGGCGGATGTCGATGTGCGAATGATGGCCGCCTGATTTTTCTTAGAATCGGGATGCTGTTTTGCTTTCTAGTTTCACCAGCTTCAAATGTTTGGCAGGGTACCGGTCGACGTATGCCAATAGATATATGGAAATCAAAGTATTCGAATCTTTACTATGGTTGTAGTGAAAGAAGTGCCTATTTCTCTAGTAAGTTGTCGTTCCTCTCTTTCCTTGTTGAATTCGGAAATCAGAATGATTGACACTGAACGCTTTCAGGGATGTACACAATTCAATCTAAAAAGGATCATCGATACTGAATGCTCAGAATCTAATACTTGAGAAAGTTTTGAACGTCATATATATCTTTAACTTAGGCATAGTCTGGAGAGATGCTAGAGCAGTCCATTGAACATTTCAGTTGCGCACGCATGGGGTGGCATCTCAGTCTTCAATCGTTTTTCACTTCTCATGAATTAGGCGTCTCCTCTTATCTCGACTCTAGTTCAGCTGCATTGATGATGTAAAACATTGGTTAATTAGACCATAATTCACCTGCATGGACGCTACAGCAAGTTGGCTACATTGATTCCAATTCACCTGCATCAATCTTCAGAATATTGGATGCTTACTTTGCGTAGCCTTTGTTGAAATATATTTGGTCCATGTGGACAGATTATTTTGGTTGAGGGCTAGAAGATGATCCTTTTATCATTGAAGCATATCTGATGTTCCCTGTTCCTTTTGCATTGCTTTCTCTGTTCTGGACTTTGATTCTAATCCGCGCACATGTTTTGTAAATGTATTACTTAAATAAATTGCTAATTGTTGTATGATCACAGTGTTAGAAATTAGAATGAGCAGATCTCCTGGATGTTCCCTGAGTATAACATTTCATATCAATATGGCAATCAAGTCTCCGCATGCACAAGGCAGCTTATCCTTAGTTTTAAGTATCATAGTCAATACTTCTGGATTGATTTTTTCTACAATTTGAAAAGACTAAAAGTTAATTTATCATCCTTGTTACTTAGAATTGCGAACCCCTTTCACATTTTCTTTTCAAGTGGTGGATTTTAAGTAGTACCTGCATTCCCTACTTCCCATCTTAAACCAGGCTGCTTAAATCTTCAAAAAAATTATAAATTGATTTATTTGCACCTCATTGGGCACAAGTATGTGCAACAAACTGAGTCCCATCATCATGTCTTGTATGCAAAAGAATTGGTATTTTTCAATTTCTTTGTTGATATGCCTAGATAACTTGCCATTCTGTTACTGTTGTTTTTGTAATCCATAGAAATTCAAACAGGCAAGACTCTTTAAGTATTGATAGTCATTGGTTAATATATTTTCATCAATCTGATTTTTATTTATTTATTTTTGGATGGGATCATCAATCTGATGTTAGGTGTGCTCTCATCTATCCCCCATTTGTTTCTTAAGACCTTTATTTGCTTGTTTCAATTATAGCTGCTGTACGTGAAAAAAAGGCTAATGGCTATCTGCTTATTGCAACAAGTGGAGGACTAAATCAGCAGAGAACAGGGGTAAGTGGACTTCCCCTGTTTTTCCAATTAGCATGCCTTTAAACATGGGAGTAACTTTTCATCAAAAAAAAAAAAGAGGAGTAACTTCAGATCCCAAAAAAAAAAAAAAAAGAGTAACTTGGGACAGGTTGTTGTTGCATGGTGTTTAAGTCAACTCAACGCCAACACTATTCCCTTAATACTAAACACAGCCCTAATGAATTTCATTTGTGTTCAGCTGACAATTTAGCTTGCTTTCCAAAGAAGAATTCTAATAAATATTAAAATGTCTTTATGAATTGATAGATCCATGATAAGAAAAAAATTTGAATTATCTTCATAAATTATAGTTGTAAAATTTGTTCTGGTTGAATGACAACAGCTTTAAGAATGTGAACACATGCATAAACACAGATGCTTCTGAAAGAAATGATTTCATCTGTTCTTGTTCAGTATGAGTTTTCAGAGGACTCCAAAATATATGAAATATGATTTGGAATTTTATGGCCAACATTTGCAATGTTAATATAAGTACTGAGATACAGACATATACTTTGCTTTTGGTTTCCCAATGCAGCCTCAATTGAACCTGGTATTTTGAAATAGGTCAGTGAGGTTGATTTCAAGCCTATTGGAAGTTGTGATCTTATTTAATACTTGCCCAGTGTTCTAAAAATTGATTTTATCAGCGAAATTATTGCTGATAATATCATTTTGATGAGTCATTGAAAAAAATAAAAATGAAAATAGTTTTATCTTATTTCCAATTCATAGATAATTTGTTAGATAAAAGCAGTTTATCCTCCATAAATCAATAAAATTTATTCTGTCTTTAAAGTATGCCAATAAATTAGATTGTTTGAATTTTGAAAGTTGATAGTTCTGTGTGCTAGAACTGAATTCGGACTTCTACCACCTAAAATGCATTTTCTTCTTTAATTTAAAAACTTTTCAAATCAATGCCTTGGTTGTAACTCATATTTCCTCCATTGTTGAGACATGAGTTCAACACTTGGTGCCCGCAATTTTAGCTATTTTCTTCTCCCTCTAGTTGTGGGGCGTTTTTTCGTCCCTCCATTGATGAGGGTATTATTTGGTTCCTTTGTATTGTGAGGATTCTGCAGGTATTACTTTGTAATATCAAATGGCTTGTATGTGTATATACATGAATCAAAAAAAAAAAAAAAAAACACTTTCCAATTCCTAGATTAATAGCTTTGAAGACTTTACTGCTAGTTTGTAAGGAAACATTTAACGTTTTCATCAAAATCTTTATTTTGTATGTTTAACTATTTGGTTATTGAAACTTTATGCACATTAGAACATAGATCTGAAAATTTTTTATGACGAACTTGAAAATTGAGAACTACCATAATATTTTGCATTCCCTAAATACATAAGTCTTCTTTTGTGGATATTTTGGTAACAATTTTCGATTCATGAATCTATATCATCTGTTAGCAAGTCTGCTTTGTTAAGATTGGTGATTATTCATTATCGAACATTTAAAAATAAAAATGACAATGTGGTTTTTTCTAAAAATGATTAAACGAAAATATTGATCAAATTCTAATAAATATTTCAAGTTCAAACCATCTGAAATGTATGTTTATATTTGTAGATTACTTATTAAATATTTTTATTTATTTTTACAATTTTTTATTTTTCCAATAAAATTTTCTGATAAAAATGATTTTATCTTCTTTTTTCTTTTCTTTTCAAGGGACCAATAAATTAAACTTTGCCAGTAAGGTAAACATTGGACTTGCCGAGGCAACTACATGAATGAGTGAGGTCCAGCTTGAATTCTTCTCTTTAATTTTGCCATCTTGAATCTGTAAAAATTTTACTACTGGAATTGACCAGTTGAATGATAGATCAATTTGATTTCTCAGTTACCTGAATTGGCCTGAATTGGCTTTTAGCTGTGTGACTTTTTGCCATTTAGAGATCTCGGTATACCATGTTTTAAATGTACATACTCTATTCTGGGATACAATTGCAAACGATATTTGGATGACAGTGACTAGCATCCTATGGATAAGCGTTTCATAACAAGATAAGATATCAGTGACAATCAACAAAATCATATTCTGAGTGTTTCATTGTGGGGGTAACTTTTACAGAGCAAGAAGATGGGAAGCTGCACCAATACTTTCCTCTTTTAGGGCAGCTGTATTCAATACATTCTTTTAACTCCAAAATGGAAGGTTCCAGCCTCTGTGCTCTTGCTTATTGGCTTGAGTCTACCAATGATACTGCTCCCAGAGTCTTCTTTGTTGTCCAAATACGCTAAACACCTTACTATTTTCCAGTTTTCAAGACTCTGTAAAAATCATTTGACCTTTGTTTACTTTGTTCCAGTCCTTTTTAAACAGGGACATAGGATCGTGTATAATCACTGCTGCAAGCTTTGTTATGCTTAGCATGCTGGTTTAACTGTTATAATTGATTGTTCATTGGTGCTTTCATTATGGGACTCATGACCATTCTCCACCCACAGATAACAGATGCTGTAGTTGTAGCACGGATTTTGAATGCCACTCTAGTTGTACCTCAGCTGGATCACCATTCCTTCTGGAAAGATGACAGGTGGGTTGATTCTATTTTCTTTGCTTTGTGGGACTATTGTCATCATCATTGATTCATGACGAAGGCATCTCTTTGCAGTGACTTTGTTAGCATTTTTGATGTGGACTGGTTCATTTCCTACCTATCAAAGGATATTACCATCATCAAAAGAGTTCCAGATAAAGTAATGAGATCAATGGAAAAACCTCCATATACTATGCGCGTCCCAAGGAAGTCGACACCTGAATTCTATCTGGATCAAGTGCTGCCAATACTCTTGAGAAGACGTGTAAGGATGCCATTAAGCAAGTCATGGATTGAACTTTCTTGTTTTAGCATCTTTAGATCCTACACAGGAATGCTTGTTCTTTCTGGATTATCCGGTATCCAGATTACAAAATAATTACTTAAAAAGAGAGGGGAGTGATTGCATTATTATTTCCAGAAATTTTTTCTATTCCCATTTTATTGAAAGGCATTCCTATAAATGTTTTGTGTTGCATTTTGATATGCATGGGAAAAATTGGAGGGCAGAAACATTACTTCGAATTGGTATTTGTGGTGATGATACTCTTCTCTGATATAGATTGATGGAGAATTCAGCTCTTTGAGCACCTTCTAGGCCTTGTTTGAACTTTGGACCACTTAATGTTATCTGTTGGAGACTTTGACTAAACTGCAAAATGTTATTTATCAGAGACCTTTATTTGAACTGAGAAATGATATCTATTGGAGACCTTGTGGCTTGTGGTGTGACAACATGTCTGGGACGCTTACACGAAAATTCGGGAGTATAATTAGGTCTTGATTCTATTGCGAGTTTGTCGAGTCTAGCCATATAGCTGCATCAAGATACTTCTAAGGTCTAATGTGCCACTGAGGATTACTCAATTTAGGTATGGTTAGAGTTTTGTTTTCAAGATTTCATTTATTATAGTGCTCTTAGGGTGTGTTTGGGAAGTGATAAAATTTTTGATGAAAAGTTTCCAAAATGGGAGAAAATGATGTGATACGATAGAGGTAATATTAAGGAGTAAAAAGAATAAAGTTAAAATAGATAGGTTAGATATATGGATAGTTGTGTAAAAATGATTGAAAAATAGGATAGTTGTATAGGAAGAAGTAAATAAATAATTAAAAAAGAGGAATGATCCTGTCGGGCTAAATAAATGTCTCACTTAATCCACCTCAAAAAACTCATTTAAAATATTTTTTGTTTTTTCTTTATATATTTGTTTATCTAAGTGTATGTTTGAAAACCGTAAAAAAATATATACACGTCAAAAAATGGTCGAACTTGGTTTATATGTCAAAACACTTAGATAAACAAGTGGATAAAAAGCAAAAAAAAAAAAAAGGTATTTTAAATGAATTTTTTGAGGTAGGTTAAGCGAAAAATTTACTTTGCCCAGACTAACAAGATCACTTCTCATTAAAAAATAGGATAGTTGTAGAAAGTGAGAAGTTTTAGATTGAAAAGTTTTAGTTTAATAAGTTTTTAGTTTTACCAAACACCCCCTTACTAGAAAACTCGAGAGTATAATTAGGTGTTGATTCTGTAGTGAGTTTGCAGAGTCTAACCTTAATAGCTGCTTCAAGATACTTCTAAGCTCTAATGTGCTACTGACCCTTACTCAATTCAGGCATGCTTAGAGTTTTGTTTTCAAGATGGCATTTATTATAGCAAATTAAAATGACTGAAATGAAAAACACGTCAATGGACAAAATTAAGGCTGATATTCCTTCTTTAGTCATTAATTTTCCCCTTTCTTTTTGATTAATAGCATAGTCATCAAATTTGTTCCCTTTTTCTGCAGCCTCCAGATAATTACAACTGATTTTTTTTCTTCTTTTGTCAACCATTTTCCCATTTCTTTTTACTAATGGCATGGTCATCAATTTTTTTCATTTTTTCTGGCAGTCTCCATATGGTGATTTTTATCTGGCTTGTTTCTCATTTTTTCTGTGATGATTGTGGGCAATGTTATTCTTTTGTTCATTGATTTTTTTTTTTCTTCCATTTTCTTTGATGTAAGTCTGATAAATCCAATATTTCTACAAAGAGATTTTAAAGATCTGAAAAGTAGAAAATGAAAGAAATTACCTGCAATGGGTTGCCATTTTCACTAATCATACTGATTTATCTGTGTGCTATTGAAAATTTTGTTAATTCTGATATGTTTAAAGTGGCATGGAATTTCCGACAATCGCATTCCAACACATTGGTGATTTGTATATTTCTAGATATTTTATATGCTTTCGTAGTGTGACCCACTTAACATAGTGATTGAAAACATATTTTTGCCATTTTTGTTTACAATAAAAACTTTTTACTTTTCATAACTAATTTATTTTTTAATTATCTCTTTATATCTTCCTATATAACTGCTCTACTTTTCAATCATTTCCATATAAGTACCCATTCAACTAATCTATCTATTTTAACTTTATTCTTTTTACTCCTCATCCTTACCCTTATTATATCACATTATTTTCTATCAATTCAAAAACTTATACACCAAAAATTTTTCATTGAAAGTTTTATCAATTCCCATACACATCCTTTGTCTTATATCTAAATGGATGGTGCTAAGGTTGTGCGTGTATTGCATTTTATATGCATGGATCCAGGGTCCAAATCAAAAAGTTGTTTAAAAATTATTTTAAAAGACCAGTTGTTTTGAATCATCTGTGTGTTCACGGGTGTGTCATGCACGTAATGCACACACCTGTGCACTGGAAATACATGCATGCGTATATCTAAGTTGACTTTTACTTACGTCATTTTATTTTTTCAATTTATTGCGAGAGAAGGTGTAATTTGAGCAAGAGGATAACATGGATCATTGTTTACACACTAAGAGTGATTATGTTGTTGTGGAATTTCTTCTATTTCCTTGGTTGTCTCCTGCCAGATTAGTGTAACTAAATATATAATTCTGATCAGTTAGCTGCATGAATTGACATTCCAAAACTTTGCAGGTTTTGCAGCTAACAAAGTTTGACTACAGGCTTACAAGCAACCTGGATGAAGACCTGCAGAAACTGCGCTGCCGTGTGAATTATCATGCACTTAGATTTACAAAGCCCATACGAGAACTTGGTAAAAAACTTGTGAAGAAAATGAGGAGAATGAGCTCACGTTTTATTGCTATTCACTTGAGGTATATATATATATATATATTTTTTTTTTTTTCAGCTAATAAATTTGGGCTCCTGGCACTGAATTTGCTAGCCTTAATCCCTTTATCTGAAAGCACGTTATTTTATTCATACTTGACATTACAGATATTGAACACGGTTGATGACTTTGGAAAAATGAACTTATTTTCTTTTCTTTCTTTTTCCCCCCTTCTTGTTCATGAATGATTAGTTCCTTGGTTCCTGGAGATTCCTTTCCTTCAATCTCAAAGATTAAAGGAAAATGCTGTTTCTTTGCATAGGGTGCAACTAGTCTTCTTAAGTCTTGGAGTGCTTTTCCTTGTTGAGGGCTAGAGGCCACTCATGAACTTGTTCATGCATCTCAGTAAAGCTTAGGGACTCCTTTCTCTTACCTATAGAAACACTTTATGTCAACTTTGGGGATCCAATTCAGTTGGGCTTGCTTTTCTGGTTTGAGAGAATTTTTTTATTGTTCCAATTCAACCTATATATATTTTTTATTGCAGTATTTATTTAGTTTGTGTGTTCTAGCATCTGACTTTTCCCCCATTACTATGAGGTTCTCTTTTGAATTTTTAAATAGGTTTGAACCTGATATGCTTGCATTTTCTGGCTGCTACTACGGTGGAGGTGACAAGGAGAGACGGGAGCTGGCTGAAATTAGGAAGCGTTGGACAACATTACCTGTGAGACTGCAATCACATTTTCTTAAATGTTTTCTATTTATTTGTTCTTCTGTGAATACAACCTCCCTCAAGAAAATTTATTGACACCCTATGGTTGTTACAATTCTTTATCTTCGAATAAATCTGTTGTTTATCTAGTAGATTTATTAATAAAATTCTGATGGAACAGATGTAACTCGAGGACTGGAGGTGAAATGGGTATCTTTTTCAGCCCCAGTTATTATATGGTCAAATTAACCATGATGGAAAAATGCGACTCGATAGGAGTGGATGTGCAATGGGTACACCTTTTCAGCCCAAGTGTCATATTTAGGGTGTGTTTGGGAAGTGATAAAAACTTTGAATGAAAAGTTTTCCATATAAAAGTTTTTGAAATGAAAGAAAATAATGTGATATGATTGGAGTAATGATGAGGAATAAAGAAAATAAAGTTAAAATAGATAAGTTAGTTATATGGATAGTTGTGTAGACATGATTGAAAAGTATAGTAATTTATATAGAAAAATGTGAAGAAATAATTAACAAAATAAGGTAGTCATAGAGAGTGAAACGTTTTGGATTGAAAAGTTATATCTTAAGCCAAACACACCATTAATATAAACTTTGAAATGTAGTTGAAACACTTTTCCTGCCATAAGGATAATCACTCCACTACATTATCTTAAGTAGTCTAATTTAAATTCCGTAATTGTCTTTATCATTTTTTAGTGGGTGAACTAAAAAATAAAAAGCCTTGGATAAGATTTTGAATTCAGAGGTTTGACTATGTTTGTTGGTGTTTTTCTGCTAAAATATCCATGGTTAGAACTAATAAGTATTTTGTAATCCACATACGGATCAAATGAACCTGCTTTCTAAGGGCGTGTTTGGCAAATAGGAAAAAATTGTCAAGCTAAAACTTTTCACTCTCCATAAGTACCTTATTTTTAATCATTTCTTCACATCTTCGTATAATACTACCTTACTTTTCAATCATTCTTACACAACTACCCACAGAACTAACCTATCTATTTTAACTCTATTCTCACTACTCTTCATCATTGTCTCTACTATATCACATTATTTTCTTTCAAGTTAACAACTTTTATACTAAAAACTTTTCATCCAAAAATTTTATAACTTCCAAAACACATCCTAAGTTTGCAATATATTCAAATCAGCTTGTAACATAACTGGCATTTCTGATGCCATGGAAGAAGTTGCATCTACGTCAGTTGAATTTTGTCACTTTGTCAATTTGATGTCAACCTTTGCAGAGTTGTAGAAAAAGTTCCTTCAGAAAGAAAAAAAAGAAAAAAAAAAAAAAAAGTAGTAGGAAAAAAATGCAATTAGGATCCATCTGTAGTATGCCTTTCAAATTTGCCACCTGAAAATGTCCTTGGGTTGTTGAATTCAACCAAAGGTGACACAGACTTACTAAATGAGTTAAAACTTCCTCACACTTGGCATCTGATTTCCACTTTTATGTACTTTATAGGATTTGAGCCCTGATGGAGAGCGGAGTCGAGGGAAGTGTGTTCTTACTCCACATGAAGTGGGATTGATGCTGAGGGCACTTGGTTTCGCAAATGATTCTTACATTTATGTTGCATCAGGAGAAATATATGGAGGAGAAGAGACATTGAAACCTCTTAGAAATTTGTTCCCAAACTTCTACACTAAGGAAATGCTTGCCCAAGATGAACTCAAACCCTTTCTTCCTTTCTCTTCTCGCCTTGCAGCCATTGATTACATAGTTTGCGATGAGAGCAATGTTTTTGTGACCAATAACAACGGAAACATGGCCAAGATTCTTGCAGGCCGAAGGTATTGTCCTGAAATTCAAATTAATTTAATTTTGATTGCTCTATTCAATTACAGGAATCACTTCTGTAGAACTTGACAGTGGACAGAAGACATATCAAGAGAATATTTAAAGAAACACAGAATACATGAATTTCATTATAATATAATAGAAACCTGGACCTAGAAATATATATATATATATGTATGGGAAATAATCCAGTGCATGCGACTGCACTGTGTTTTCTGCATTGAAAACATTGCACTGAGAGGCAAGCATTCTTGACTTCTTATTACTTATGCATCAGAAATGAAATTAAAAATTCCATGTAAATTAGGTCCCCCATGGAAATCTATTTGTCATATGGGGGAAGCTTATCAGGCTGAAGATATTGTTTCCTTTTTCCTCATTTGAAATTAGATTTTGTCTAACTCAATATACTATCGTTTGTGAAATTGATAGAGTATGGACTCATTGGGGTCCACAGTGACTATTACTATAGTCTGTGAAATTTCTGGACATACTGTTACCCACCTAATTGCTGTTATTAATGTCAGGGTTCCACTTCAGTGAAACCAGTTCAAAATGTCATACCTCTTAGATTTTGCAAACCATGCTACTTTTGATGAATCCCAGCCACCCTTTATGTTTGATAATATTTATCTAGTTAAGATACCAAAAATCATCTTGTTTGGATGTTTTGGCTTGCCATTTACATTAAGAACCAGTTCTGCTGAAGTGGAACCCTTATTGTTATTGCTCTTAAAAAGATTGAGGTCTTTCCTTCATGGCCTTAGATTGACCATATCAGTTTCTAATTGTTTGCCCTACATGGAATTGGAGATGTTTTTGAGGTTGCTAGAGTACCTGATTGTTTTATAATTCCTTAAAAAGTTTTCCTGTTTCTCTTTTCTGATATGGTAGACTCTTTTCTGACCTTGTTTTTCTACCATAGGAGGTACATGGGGCACAAAAGAACCATCAGGCCAAACTCCAAGAGGCTGAGCTCCTTGTTCCAGGACAGAGAGAAGATGGATTGGGAGACTTTCTCGAAGAAGGTGAAGTCCTGCCAGAGAGGTTTCATGGGAGAGCCTGATGACCGAACTGGACGAGGCGAATTCCATGAATATCCATCTTCTTGCATCTGCCAGAAGCCACATTTAGATGGCCATAATGGCACTAGCAGTTATGATATTAAGGAACTCACAAGACAGGACATAAGCATACGTGGAGGGCTTATTGCAATGGGGAAGAGCAGAGGAGAGGAAAGTTTGCCGACACTGAAAAATCACTCTGGAAGTGACACTGAGGATGAGCAAGAAGGCTTCCTGGCAGATTAGAGACGGACACTGCAAATGCAAAAGATCGTAGCTCGATATGGAAATATGCTATATTCGCCAAGGCATGATACGGAGGCAACTGACGTGCAATTCAACAGCAATATTCTCCTTCCAGCCACAAACGTCCATAGCAAGAGGAGTTGACGGAATGAGCAAGTACACGATGCTTTGACCTAGTTTCCTTTGCATTTATATGCTGTTGGTTGTGGGTGTTGGGCATTTGTACAGAAAAAAATGAGTGATGCTTTTGCGGGTGGCTAGATGTATTTGTGAAATATAATACATCCGGCGTTTGTGCTCTATTGAAACTTCAGAGAGGGCCTCGAAGGGGATCCACCAGGGCAACTTTCGTGCCAAACATGGAGCACAGAGTCATTGGTTTTTTTATGAAGTGGGGAGTGATTCAAGCTGCTTAATAATCATTTTCACTTTCCATTCCACTTATCGGTTGATGTTGCATAGGTTGCTTTGTGTAACACCACCGTTTGGGGAGGATGCGGGCTGAATCTTAACGTACACAGTTGAGTTTCCAAATTGGCAGCCCATTCATCAATGTTAATTTCTCAAGAAAATCATACAGCAGCCATTTACAAGTCTACTCTTAGAGGAAACCTAATGGGATTGGTCTTTTGCAGATACTGCCGAAGGTAGTAACTAGTTAAGTCTCCCTAGCCCGTTGAACTCTGGCCATAATTCCAGGAGAATAGGCGTCGGAGCAAGAGGCTTCTCGTCAATCAGTAATATCAATCTTACTAACTTATGGCAATCAAATCATAAGGAATAACTGTTTTTGAGCATTAAATACGTACCAACGAAAATCCTGCTGTTAGATTTCAAAGTTAAATTTTAAAAACAAAAGATCCGAGACTACCATGCTTACGCCTGGAAGGCAAAAAAAAAAACAAAAAAACATGTTTTATTTTTTTTGAGTAAAGGCCTTAATACGTGTGTGTGTGTGTGTGCGTGCGTATGTTT
>JAXCLR010000073.1:7565739-7582091 GCA_035584095.1 Annona squamosa
ATGGATGTTAATGTCCCTTGTTTTATTAAAAAAAAAAAAAAAATACAAAACCTCACTACCAATTGTGCATCTACGCTACGGATGCGAGCGCTTACCGCCAGGTCACCCACCCGACGCACCTATTAAGCTTCGCTGCTACCTGCATCACACTCCTTTTGAGCCCAACTATGGATTCCCAAGAGAGTATGATATTTTACCTATATGACAGATGACTTTTGAGTTGTATTGAGCTAGCAATCCATCTTTAGTCAGAAACGATTTTCCAGAAGTCAACATAAGCAAAAGCTGAGGTAACTAAAACGACCTGAGGCAAAAAATGAAAAATAGATGGATTCAAAGTTCAATTGCCCTACAACCCCCGTGAGATTTTATATATATACACCTTGACTACAAATGCATTTGTTTTTCTTCATCTAGCTTCTAATTTCTCAAGGAATCAATTGGAAGTACAATCTTCAACCTGTCATAGGCAAGGGGAAAAAAAAAGCACCTCTAAGAATGATGTCAAGTTAAAACACAAAGGAAGTCACGATTTCGTAAAAGAAGACATACTTCTGTGTTGGCTAGCTTTGACACCCTTAGCACGTGAGATTGAGGGAATTTTTGTACCAATCAAGGAATTCTGCAACCCCTCCAGTAGCTATACAGGCAACAATAATTTCCAAAAGAACAAAAATAGTTAATCATGAGGACATTGATTCATGGAAGCCTTTCCTTATTAAATATAGAGGCAACAAGGATCCAGGACTATAATCCTACACAACAAACCTAGGATGGAACATGCCAATTCTGCATATAGGTGGGCCTAGCTGGCCAGTCTCTGGCCCTGAAGAAATAAGTATACCAAAATTGCGGTTGACAAATGCCCATCAGTCCGTATATCACCAACCAATAATTATTAAATGCTGGTGGCCACCTCATAAGATGACCTGCCTAAGAGTTCTCATGGCAGGACTACCTGATGAACAGTCCGGATATAGTAGACATGACCATCCTAGAACATGTTGATCTGTTACCACAAAAGCAAGACCATTCTTGATTGCAACTGGTAACAAGGAGGCAGAAGAAATTGCACAAGCAATCCAAATGACCGTAGACAAGAATATGAATCTATAAATTATTACCCTGGATGTTGGCTGAATTCTCCGGTTGGATCTCCTTGGTTCAGATGCATCAGGAATTGGTTTTTCAGTATTTTCATTGTGGCTAGAGCCCTTGTCATCATCTCTTACTGGTTTACTACCAGAAGCAAACTTTCTTCTTGCTCGACCTTCTCCTTCAGATCCTGAAGAGCATTTATTGGAGAAAGGTACATCTGACAGTGGTGCTGATGGAAATAATTGAGATCCTTCACCTGCTCTGGCATTCAACACCTCTAAACAGCCCCTCTCATGGCTAGTAAAAGCTTGGGCATTCATCAACTGATTCTGGGTGGCGGCGTCACCTGCTGCAGAGGCAGCAGAGACCACTAAATTATTTTTCACAGATAAGCCCCTATTTGAAGTGCTTCGAGCTTTTCCTGGTTTGGATGTCTTTGGTTTGACGCCTTCCCCCTGCTCTTGTTTTCCCCGGTTGCTATCTAATTTAGAAGAATTTTTCCATCCAAGAGTTCCTTGTGGCACCAGGTACTTAGCAATCTTAGCTGAAGCAGTCCCTTCAGCTAGTTTAGTAGACTTGTCCTCATTGTAATGCTTGCTCACATCCATAAATTTCCTTTTCTTCCCAGGCTTAGGCACACCAAAAATCACTTTTGATCCTTCTGTCCGGAGGCCAATACGTTTCATCTTAAGTGAGTTAGCATTGTTCTCCTCTCTGATATTCCTCCCAACAGTGAATGTTTTGTCCTTGGCAGAAAAAGGCAGTTGCCTGGACTCTTCATATTTCCTAGATTCTGTAGGGATTGGATCAACTGAAAAGGTATCCTTCCCCCCAGCCTCAATCTGAGGGCCAATGACAACTTCAAGCCGTCCCAGCTTCTGGCGTTTTTCCTGAGGAGCATCGACCTGATCGTTGTATCACTTAGTCAAAAACAAAGGCTTGTATAGAGTAAATCTACAGAAGCGAAAGATACTGAATAACAGTCCAGACCTCGTGAGATGTTGCATTACTTTCCCTCGACCATTCCATCCACTGGTTATCTTTCCAAATGAGAGATGGCCGAAGATTCCAAGCTCTGACATTTGCCGTTTCACCTTTGGCTGGATTAAAAAATTCCAAGAAACCAACCAATCACATAACGATGCCACTCTAGATTCAATGATCTACATAAAACTCATGAAATGAAGTTGCACGAACCCTTCAGTAATTAACAAAAAATCAATGACTTAAATCAAATCTCACAGATCAACAATCTTGAGATCTACTAGTGGTGTCCTGACAATTATTCAACTCGACACTAGATTCATCAATAAAACATAGAAAATCAAAATTAAAAATCCAATTCCCAGAATGTTTGCATAGAGTTAAAATTCTTGTGAGAAACAACACCTGGAAAATGAATAGTCAACTTTGTTTTATCTTCATTGCCGATCTCTGCAACAATACCTTCACACCATCTGAAAAATGAAAACCAGCTTTCATATTAAAGATGCTCGCCAATGAAGAAACCAGCAACAGCAACAGCAACAGAAACAACGACAATAATAATAGCAAATCAGTTCTCATGTCCTATACAATATTAATTTTAGGTCCATACAAGTACCAAACTATCAGAATGATAGAATCTTTGCAAAGACTACCAGATAGAGTCACTAAAAGAACAATACAAAAATTCAGATAAACAATTTCTACCCATCATGTGCCGATGCATCAATATATCCAAACAAACAACATTCTTACCCATCATTCATCAATGCATCTGCCTTATCTCCAACAGACCACATAAAATTCCCAACAGCGGCCCTGCGTCTCTTTCTTGATCCTTCAAATTTCACAGCACACACTGGATGTGGAATACGGATCCTGGGAGCCTTATCAGCTTCCCCTTCAAGAGGTATCCACTCTTCCAGACGAGTTCGGCCTACAAATTGAAAATGCAAGAACCACAAATGAACATTATGCCTGCTAAGATGTACTTAGCAATGTTGTATGCAGCATGCAAACTAGGGCGCGCCAAAGCAATTTACCATCATCTAGCAGAAGTTTATTGTAGCATACATGAGCTTTCCCATCCTTTACACTAAGTACCTTTGCAGAGAACCAGATCCCTCTGCAATTGTAATCATCACGAACAACCTGAAATTGCAATAGGATCTTGCGAAGTATCAGCCTCACGACAAAGCCATCGAATCAAACAACAGAAACAAAAAGAATGAAAAATGTGATAGCAATCAGGAATTCAGGATTCAGGAAGATTCCTCAAAGCAAGAGGAATGCTAAACAGGAATGTTATTCATGAAATAAAAAGTATCGATTTATTGAGTTGATCACACATACCTCCACATCAGACCCTTCCTTGATACTGTTCTCATTAGATGTCTGCAGCTTCTGATGTTTCTCACCATCATCATTTTGGAGATATACAGAAGCAGCTCTTGATATGACCTCAAGGTTGGCTTCAACATCAACATTCTCGGAATGATCAGAACTTTTATGAGATTTTTGTGCTCCTAAACTCCTTTCCCTTTTGACCAAGTCCTGATGTGCCCCGTTTACCATCCTTGCTTTATTCTCTTCAAATGGCCTCAAGAGTTCTTCTGAAGGAGCATCCTCTTCATCTCTAGACTGCATGATTTCCTTCCTATTTGAGGCTTTGCCATGTGGATGTATAACAGACTTATCAATACTTTTGTCAGCACTACTCTTATCCAATTCCGCTCCTCCATAAATATTATTAGACTTAATAGACTGCCCAAAAGAGAACTTCTGTGCTTTCCAGTAGCCCACTGGACCAGCTTCAACCAATTCATTCAAAGTTATAGGTATTGGATCACCCATTGAAATGACTGTGCCAGCCTGGGATACAGCATCTGCAGCCAATTCAGCTGCTTTAACTACTGCATCCAGGTTTTCTGCTCTTCTTGCTGCAGCTGATGTAGCTTCAACCCTCTTCCGAGCAGCCTCCCGTGTGGCAACAAGGATTGAATCGGAACTAGTAGTTTTCTCCTTCCCTTTTAGAGTTGCAGTCGACTTTTCCAGATTCTTCCCACTGTCTACATGTGCAATTTCAGAACCCATGGAGGGATTCTCCAATGGAGGCATACTCAAAGCCTCATCAGCCATCAATCTAGCTTGCAAAGCAGCATCTGTCGCAACCTTAGCTGCCGCAGCTGCTGCCTTAGCAACAGAAACAGCAGCTGCTACAGCGGTAGCAGCAGAAGCTAATTTTGCTTCAACATCTGGAACCAATCCTGAATCCTTGTGCATAGCCAATTGATTCCATATTGCTTCACTGTGCTTGAAAGCAGCAGCAGCAAGAGCAGCAGCATCAGATGCATGTAATTTAGACTGCTCAATATTACTGTGCGTCTCCTCACACATGTAAACTTTTGGACCTCTTTTGCTTCCACTGCCTACTATCTGGTTATTTGTTGATGATATGCCAAGAGTAGTCGAAATGGGACCACTGATTGTAACTATTGATGAAGGCTGGACAGGTGATTGGATGCCCACAGATCTAATTACATGCTTGGGAGTGGACATAGCAGAAACAGAATCTGTTTGAGCCAATGTAACCGCAGAGATCTGACCACAGTCTGTGGGTGCAGAACCTTTTTTTCTTTTCCTAGGTTTCTGATCAGCAGATGCAACCTTGATTGTCATGTTTGTCTTGGTGGACTCCACCTGTCCAGCTGTTCCGGACCCAGAGGCAACAATCACAGAACCAAAAGGAGGCAACGGAATGGGAGATCCAAGCTGCACACTGGGGGCACGTGGTGCAAGCTGCTCCCTTGCTGATGTAACTTGAACAGCTTCAGCAATGTGCAAAGTTGAATAATGTGGACTGACAACAACTGGAGGTCTTGGAGTTACAGCCCATGGCCCTGAACCAGGAGAAACTTGCGGAAGCCAAGCAGCACTTCCTCTTACATATGGCCTTACATGGGGAGATTGGTAAGGAGGCAATGATGAAACTGCTGAATGAGAATCCAGAACTGGGTTTCTTGGTGTGCCACTTGATGGTAAAGGATCGTGAGGGATGGTAGAAACACTCCAAACTGAGGATGATAAGGACGCAATGGGGCTTAAAGTAGTTTGTAGAGAACCTTTGCTTGCAGGATGACTACTCGGAATGCTAATGGGGGCTTTATTCTGTAGTGGACTGGACCTTAATGCTTGCTCTGGAGCACGAGCACCTGAAAGCACAAGTTCCCCAAAACTGAATGAGGACAATTCAAGATTCAATGGAGATAAGTAATTAAAACACCTGACCTGATCGCAAGGGCAGAGGACTCTCAAGATTACTGAGTGGTGACTTCTGACTTCGATATTTTTCTACAGAAACACGCCATACATCTTCCCACATAATCCGCCCATCATCTGCTATCCACAGTCATATGAACAGTATCAACAACTGATGTATATGGCTTATTTAGAGAGAGATGATCATAATGATGATGTTGGTGATGGAACAAGATTTTTTTACGCAGAATATAAACCCACCGCCATGGTTAGCATTTCCAAAGGCTGAAATCATACAAGCCTCATCAGGTGCTGTACCTTGGCTGTAAAACCATATGAAGACGCAGTTAGAGAAAACAACCTTAGCTAATAGTTAGCTAGGTAAACACCTAAAGGAGGAAGCATCTTACATCAAAGATCCATAAACAAATATCTGAGCACGCAATTGCACTTGTTGTAAATCAGTAAAAGGCTGATGAAACAACACCGGTGAGGAAACTGAAGTATTTAAGTCTGGAAGACTAGATGTTTGAACGGTTGGGAAGCAAGAAGATCTTGTGCTGTCTTCAACATGGGAATATTGCCTCTTCTCTTGAACTTTTGCCGTTCCACTTGAATAACTTGATGCAATTGATTGCTTACCATCCTTCTCCACTGTTTGCTTTGAATGAGATGTTTCTTTAGCAGGCTTCCCACCACGAGCAGATTCCCTCTCAGTTACAACATCTTGTATTACTCTAGTTTTATCCTTGCTTCTACTCTTGGCACCACGGCGCACCTTCTGTTCATCGGATACCTTGTGACTTCCAGGAGTACATTCTTGTAAAATCACAGAACTGGTTTGAGACAACCCAGCTGTTGCTGGAGATTCTTCCCTAGCCTTGAGAAAAGGCCCAAGGAGAAAAACGAAAAAAAAAAAAGGAAGAATTAAAAGAAGATTAATTGAAATTACTAGATAATCTTGCAGCCAATGAGAATACCTGAGGTATATCAAATATCTGGGTGTTGGAAAATGGTTTCCAACCTTGGCCAGTTCCTCTTTCAGTTTCGGATGCTTTTTCTGGCGAGCCAATCACAAATGTGAAACCTGTATCACCTTCAGACACATTGGTTTCTCCAAGATCAAGACCAGTAGACTGGACCTTGTCAGAATGCTTGTTTACGTTAGGTGGAGTACACTGAAGGTTATCAGAAACAGTGTCATTTTGATATACGGGACTGTTGTCACCACCATCTTGGCAGCCATCACTCTGCACAGTCGCAGAGCAACTGATGACAATTGGTGAATCACATTTAGCTTCACCAGCAGGTGGGCTATCATTGCCAGTTTCCGCTACACCAGATAAAGCATGAAGTTTGGATGAGCTTTGTTCAACTCCATACAGGACAGAACCTATAGAGATAGTTAAATGTTACAGAGAAGATAGTTAATGCTATGAACGAAGAAAGACTAAGGATTTGTTTGGCCGCATGGCCTAAAATGTCAAGCACTTTTTCACCACTACTTTCCAAAACCCTGTTTTGATGGACAACTGTCACATGGAATTTGATGCACTACATATCCTGTAAAAGTACTGCCAAAGGAAGCAATTTTAAACTGCTTTCACACTAACATTCTACTCAACTAGATTAACAGCCATCCCACTGCCCACCCAAACAAAGCCTAGTAGTATCAAAACTTTGGAGTACACTAAATTGATACACTGAAGGTTTGTGTTTCCTCTATTTATCATGTAATAGCTTATACATCAGTCAAAACACTCGGACACAATTTATTAACGAAAATTTCTGAAGAACATAATTCTGCAAGATTTCCACCCAGAATTAACTCTAGCATCGTATACTTGAATTGTAATGTTAATATAGTTTACATGTCAAGACAAAAAATTGTGCTTATTTGTTTTTGAGACACCTGAATGAAGACACCATACCTGTTGTCTGACCATCACCACTTGCATCTCCAGAAGCCAAATTAATTACATCTTCATGCTGCTTGTGTTGGCCACTGCCATCAGAAGAGCCATCCACTGGTGAAGGTATAGATTCTACAAGCATCTCAGTATTGCTAGCAGTTTCACCTGCATCAACAGAACCATAGTAGTAGTGAGACGTTACCTTATGGATGGCCAATGTGATGGTAAATTTGCAGTGGATCTGGAGGGCCTCTAGTGCTTTGACAGAAATCATATGCAAGAATGTCAAAAATTTACATTATCAAAGGTTATATTTTGTCAATTACCTATCGCTTTTGACACTGTAGCTTCGCACTCTGGTGAAGAATTACCAACTAATTCAGAGTCATCCTTTATTTTAACTGCTGTCTGTTCTAAATCATTGAGCTCTTGAGTGGGTTCCATGGCCTTTGGTGCTTCAGGTTGATTTTCTTGAACTGAATAAAAAGAATTCTCAGCAGTTGATGTCTGAGTAATCACCATAGGCAAAACTACTACACTATTAGCATCTGTATGTTTCCCAGAATCAGTAGCGGGATGTGTAGGTGAAACTGCCTCACTGTTATCATCTGTATGTTGATCAGAATCATCGGCAGCAAGTATCTCACTTGCTGTCTTGGACTTGCAGCACATATTCAGAACCAGACAACGTGGTTCCGTTGTGACGACGGTTAATATTTCTGCCTGCTGCTCCATTTTATTGTCAGGGGCATCAACAGTAGCCAGGGCATGGGCATCCAAATCATTACTAGATTTCAGCAAGATGAGATCTTCAGTTGGCACTGCAAAAAGCAAAGGAAAGAATAAGATTAGGGGTATGTTTAGTTAGACATAAAAAATGTCAACAAAAACTTATCAATCTAAAACTTTTCACTCTCCATAACTATCCTATTTTTTAATTATTTTTTCACATTTTCCTATACAACAACCCTACTCTTCAATCATTTCCACACAACTACCCATACAACTAATCTATCTATTTTAACTTTATTCTCTTTACACCTCATCATTATCCTTATTATATCACATCATTTTCTATCAATTTAACAACTTTTACCCTGACAACTTTTTATCAAAAGGTTTTATCTCCAGCCAAACAAACCCTAGATTTTTGAAATTGTTTGCATCAGAAAAAGATAGTTCTCAAAATACCTGTTTTGACCCCGACTGTACAATCAGATTCAGAGGCGTGCATCATAGAAGTTACCGTATCAGTTCCCACAGTGGCATTTTGACCAGGAAATGAACCATCATCAATATTCTGACTAAGTGATGGATCACAAATTTTAGTTTCAATATTTTCTGAATCAGTTCGTAAGCTTGCAATTTGTTTCATAGGATTAAGACCATCTGAATGAACAGTACAATCGTCACCATTCAATCCACAATCCAGTGAACTTGCAAACTTGGCAGACTGGCAATCTGGAATCTGCTGTTCTTCAGTATCTTTGCCAGGTAATGTGGTCGTATTATCAGTTTGATCAGGCAAAGCAGCTTCTGCATTATTACAATCCTTCTCTGACAATTCTTGCCCAGGATCTTGTACAGTAATTAATGCCCCACGGGCTTCTAAACTGTCATCACCATTATTTGCTTCGATTGTCTCCTGTGTCTGATGAATTGTGCTGAATGCAGAAAACACCACTGAGTTTGGAACTTTGGCTGGATCATCATTGCTACCTCCAGATCTATTCTCCGGAGAAGCATTTGTTTCTTCTCTTTCTTCTGCCACTTTTAAAGTTGTCTCCTGGTTGCTTTCTCTAAGCTGAAAATCAATCTCAACATCTCTGAAAGAATTCGCTCCATCCCCACATTTATCGTCCTTAAACAAATTCTTCGATTTCTCATAAACTACTGCATCATTGTATCCTTCAATTATCTGATCTGAGGAATTTATCTTGACCAAAGGAATACAAGGATTCCCCAAGATATCTTTGCTGCTCCCACAAGAAGTAGATTCAGCATTTTTATCTGTCTCTGTACTGATGAAAGATGCCTCTTGCAGGGTACTGGAAAAATGGCCACCAACCTGACATTCTTTGCTGAAAACCACTGTCTCCATTTGATGAGTATCTGCTTTTGAAGAGAAGGCTTTGTCAAGTTCTTCCCTTACCTGGACTGAAGATTCACCATTTTGAGTAGAATCAGAAAGCATCCCAACTTCGTCAGAGCAATGTCTCAATGCAAGTACCTCACCTTGTTGATCGTTCATATGAGAATTTTTTCTTGAAACCTGAATATCTTCTTCTTCCGCGCCATCTTGTGGCAAAACCTTTTGCTCATCATAACATAAATCATCTCTGTATCCATCAGTACCAGCTGCAATAATATTCTGAAGGGATGTGTCCAAAGAATCATCTTGGCTACTGTCAAAGATGACATTAGGACTCTTAACATCCAATCCATCGGCAGCAGAGACATGGTCAGCCTTTTGCGAATTATTTCCCATAGAGGATGGAGCTCCTTTCGGGTCCAACCCAACTTGCTTGGAAGCGCTAATCATTTGTGTGTCATACTTCTCTTCAACAGGACACGGATCCAAGTCCGCAAGACTTTCATATCCAGATTCCGTATCTTTCTGGGCTGGTGCTTGAATGTGAAGGAGATCCTGTGCAGCATCCATAATAAAATCTGAAATATTTTCCAGACTTCTGTCAGGATGTAGAGTTGCATTAGAATCTTTCATATCCCCAACCTTAGGGACAGTGCAATCATCTCGATTCAAGTTGGTGTTCGCTTGGTTGTTTATGTCACATAGTCCATCGGAAAAAGTTGACTCCTCAATAACAGTTTGTTTGGTGAGTATCTCATCTTGCCCAACTGATTTCAATAACATTTCAACAGATTCAGTGGAAGTAGCCTCAGACCAAACATTGTTACGCCTTGGAATAGAGCAAGATTCAGCAGCGCTCGAACTAAACTCTATTCCACTATTTTCTCGTGAGAATTCATCTATCCAACGATTTTCTTCTTGATTTTGGATGCCAAGTAAGATGTCTGTTTCAACTAAAGTATCATACCTTAAATGGACCTGGAGACTTTCATCAAGATCAAACTTTGGAAGTGCATATGATCGAAAGCCAGGTGGAAATTTGTTGCTGTCCTCTCCACCTAACTGAAAATTCTGGCTTGGAAAATCACTGTCATTATAATCCATGGGTGTGTCCCTGTAAGAATGCCAAAAATGAAGTAAATAATGAGAAAACAATGTGCCGCAATTTTTGGAATACCAGTTGAAGATGAGAGTTACTAAGGCGTGTTGTCCAAACAGTTCTCAAAATGACTAGTTTGGATGCGTTGGATTAGCTGGATCTATAACTCAAGAGAACAGAACAATTGTAAAAGACTCCATCCATAGGAAACTGGTTAGACGAAGTAAGATGTGCCTCTGATTTTCTATTAGACACAGTTCCAATCAAATTATAAGGAAAAAAAAGACTTAAGGATAGCGGTCAAACCATGCTTTAGGAGGTGAGCAGCTAGGAAGACAGGATCAATAATTACTAGGTGAAATACTGGAAAGATAGGATTACAAATGCATGCATTCGTGGAATTTATAGGTGGTACTACATGATATAGATGTTTTCCTGTAGCGCATTGGAGACTTGTAACACCACTAATTAAGAATAGGCCAACTCAAGTCAACAAAGGGGAGGGATCAAAGATCAAGGCTAAGAACTGGTTAAAATAAATAAATTCTTATCAGCCTATTTTTTTGAGTATGAAAAAATGGCCTCCATAAAGTATATCATAGTTCAGCAAGATTCCTGCAGATGCACACATTTCAAATACTTCAATGGTGATAGCAGTGTAGCAACAAATCAAGGGCCCTTTCTCTCAAGAAACATGACTGATGGCTTCAATGTAATTACACAAAGAATAAAGGAAAACAATGATGAATGCAAGACACACACTTAGTCACAAACAACACTAAATTAACATCGGATAAGTTGGCAGGAAGACAGATGATGTTCAAGGATCAACCACATGGTAGCTCCAACAATAAACAATCAGCCAAGCCCAATCAAAGGATGTTTTAAAAACATGAAGCAATTCAACCCGCATGCAAACACAATGATGCAAGCCCAAAATAGCCAGCCACAGCTACAGGGTCGCATTGGATTCAGTGAGAACAATCAAGCAGTTATCAATATAAATACCTAAATATACCAAAAAAGAATTTCAGAAAGGTTAGGATAAGGTTTCAATTTTAACAAGAAATAAAAACAAGCATTCAAGGTGTTATAATTTTGCAGCAAAAAAACCAATAAGCATAACTGCTTCCCTGATTAATACAGGCAAGCAGCATGAATCCTGTTGCAACATTTCACTCCATCCTAGGTTATGCCGCTGTAGGTCCTATGCCTTATGTTTTAGTAACTACACTTATTTATATATCCTTCAAGTGTATCTTTGCTGTCTTATGGCCTTCAAATTCAAATAACTTACTCTCAAGCAGTAAAGTTCTCGCCAATGTCTATTTTCCTCATCTTATTCCACACATATTACTCTAGGTCAAGTCAGAGACAACCCAAACCTAACCCCTTCTTTAGAAATGGAGTCAGGTTGATCTTAGGTTGAAAATTCAGGAAGAGTTTGAATTAGCATCTTTTCACCTATTTAGTCTAAAGTCTCATCCCTGTTAAAGTTATATGCTGATTACTACATTTTATTATTATTAAACCTAATTAAAATATCATTAATTATAAAAGACGTTATAAATTCAGGAGAAATGATGAAAGGTTTAAAAAATGCATATACAGGTGGGTCAAGTTGGGTCAATCTGGGTCAGGACATGGCTGACCCACTCGGCCAGCCCAACTCTACATGGAATTTAAGTAATGTTTTCCATCTCAGCCCTACCTAATGGGTCAAAATACTTGACCAAATCATATGACAAATAGCAGTGTCTCGGAGTCAGTTTCAGCTCAACCTGACCTAATTTATACCTTTAATATCAGACGATGGCTAAGAAGAATCTGAAGCTCATAAGCAGCAAAGCTGTTTGATACAGCTAAATCAATAAAATTTATTCGGCAAATTTGATGCAGCTGGGTTGACACTGAATAAATACTAAATTGCCCTCATAGCTCTTAATTGCCCTCATAGCTCCTTGGCTAAACATAAGGTATTATTCAAGAGACCAAGACAGCCTAACTAAATATTAGTTTAAATTAAAATTTACAATTTTTTACCCAATATCATTTTAACAAATAAATATAAAAATATATAACTGTTAACTTTTAATTTTAGATATTTTGAGAATTATAAACTAGTCATGGCAATATTTTAGGAAACAAATTTTTGAAAAAACCAAAAAGCAACACCAGAGGAGCTTTCGACTTATTTTCAAAAATGAACTAGCAAGTCCTTTTATGAGCCCAATGAGAAGCAATGCATTTCTTGACCGGGCATGCCATGGGCCTTGAAAAATAAGTCAAATCAAACAGGCCCAAAGACAAGCTTATGTGCATAAATGGAAATGATTTTGTTTCCAATCCATGGAAGGGACTATTGTAAATTGAGGGTTGAAATGAGAATATTAGATAGCTCCGATCACCTCACGGCACATCCATCCAACTGGTCACACAAATGATTCATCACGAGTCCAAAGACACGTTTTCGTTAGAAGATCTAATAAAATTAAGAGCAAATCACATGACTCATCTCCAAAGCAGAAAGTTTTCCGACATTACCCACTAACAGCTAAAATTCGCAAGTTTGAGGCCGAAAGTCCGTCAAATGCGTGAACTCTTAGTTCGACGAAAGAAACGAAACTTCTTATGATTGTTCGTTAAATTATCTCTCAACCGCGTCGTAAAAGTACAATTTTTTGGCTGGTTAAGTGATTCAAAGCCTTTGGTGAACGGTTTATAATTGAAAGTAAGCACGTCGATAACTCTAGAACTAGATACGACAGCTTCTCGACAGCTATCGAATGCCCAAGAAGTTGGTAAAGGCTATTCCAGCAAAGAGCAGAGGATTCGAACACTCGACCTCCACAAACCAGCCTCGAATGATAAACAGAGGTGCCTTTTACATGCCTTACCATAGAAGGAAAATGGTAGAAACCCTAATTTCCGCCATTTCTAGTTGATTTTTGCCTGAGGTAGTAAGAGCCAAGAAGAAAAGGAGCGTGGAGTAAGAAGAGATGTACCACAAGAAGCAGGTCTAAGAAGCGAGCTGCCTCCATCCGGAGATGAAATCTTGCCTGTCGATGAACCTGACCCTAGATCGTACGGTCCTACGAGGGCTCATTACCCTTAGGGCAAGGGCAGAGTCGCTTCCAGTTCCGAAACCCTAGCTCCGTGGTCTTCCGGCATGCATAAAAGCCGCCGGAGAATCGCCGGATAATAACACCGGCGGGCTAGAGTCGGACTCCGGCTACGCAGAACTGTTGACCGGCAACCGGTAGAAGGGGATAAACGTAAAAGAAAACAAGCGGGAAGGGGCAGCCGAGGGAATTCTATTTTTCTTTTTTTTCCGTTCGCTGGCTCTGTTTCGCTCTCGCTCTCTCAGTCGGGACACGGGAGAGGAGAGTAAGAACCTACGGTGCATCGGGATGCATCGCTGTCCCTGCCGTACGATTCATCTATTCAAAACCTTTCTTACCATTAAAAAAAATTTCAAAACCAGTAAAAGTTTCTGATTAAAAATTTCAAAAAAACAGTAAACGAGTGAAAGATATCTTTAACTAGGTATCTACGGTGCTCCTTTTGGTAAAAGGTTTTTTTTATAATCATTGTAAGAGTTTTTTATAACATTACATGTTTTTGAATACAATGTGATAACCATTTTACTTTTTGTTATTGTATGTATTTTTAATATTTTTCACACCTTTTTATATTATTAATTTATGTATTTTATTTCTAATTACCAGTATTATCACAACCGGATTGGACCGATCGGTTAAACCAATTGAATCGAGAACCGGTCCTAGATCCGGTCCAAATATAACTGATCTAGTTCAATTACATCAGACCGTTTTTAATGGGAGAAAATGCCGCCAAAGCCAGCACATATTTTCAAATCCCCCCCCCCTAAACCAATTCAGAATTTCACCTATCCCTTTGGCCCTCTTCCATTTTCGTTTTTCAATAGTAGCAATGAGCAAGATAGTAGAACAGTCACCTCAAATTGATTCACCTATCCCTCTAACTCTTCTCTATTTTTATATTTCCCCTTTTCGCAAAATCAATCAACAATTTCACCTACCTATCCAGCCCTCCTCCATTTTTGATTTTCCACCAGCATCAATGAGCAAGGCAGCAAACATAGCAACCCCAAATTGATTCACTTGCCCCTCCAGCACTTGCAAGGCTATAAGCACAATCGCAGGACAACAACATGGCCTCAACGGCATCTTGGATTTTACTTCTCCGGCGACACTTGACAACAATCATCAACACCACACAACTTCTCCTCCTCTAGTCCTGATCCATGGCTTCTCTAGTATAGCTACTTTGTCCAACTTGCTTCCCCCTGCCCCTTTTTCGATTTTTCTTTTTTTCTAGTTTTCCTATTTTGTCCGGCCTATTTCTCCCCTGCTATTGTTCTTCATCGCTTGCAACGGTGCCTCATAGTACCCCATAAAGGTGCATCCCTGCTTCATCATCCCCTGCAGAGGTCTATATGATGCCTGGTTTCTATTTTTTATTTTGTACATCTCAATATAATATAAAAAAGATGACGAACTTAGTTCATTTAACTAAGATTAGCTATCTTGTGATTATGGGCATCTTATTTATGATTAGGCATATAATCTTAATCAGAAAAATACATAAAGGGTAAGTTTGTTGTGTTGCATGCTATTTAAAAAAATGGGTTGTCCATAATATTTGTTGCACACTTCATTTACCTATCGCATACATTTTTCATTGTATATTTGAGAATATGTTGTTAATTGCATAATTTATAATTTTTTACTGTATTATTCTAGGTATTTATTTCATAATCATATCAACATCAAATGCATTTGAAAATGGAAAATGATGGGCTAGTAGATTTTTAAAAAAATTCATTTGGTGAAAATGCCATACTTGCAGGAGATTTTAAAATTTTTGTATTTTGTGACAAATTTAGAGTTGTAAAAATTTAATTTTTGTGCACATGAGTTGTTTTTAATTATTATATTATTATAAATGATTTAATTGGTTAACCATTAATAATTTATTTTAGTTTTTAATTGTGTTAGATATGTTCAGAAAAGTACACATTGAGATAAACATGGAGAATTCAAGAGTCAACGTTTATTATACTATAGTTAATTTTTTTATTTGATACATTATATTTGGGCTTATTCAATGACTTTTTGAACATTTTCTATTAATTTTTTTGCATGATTTGTTGAAACGGTTAATGAATATATCATTTTACTAATATATATTTAATTAAAAATTATTAAACATTTATAATATTATAAATATGTTGTACTGATATTATTGATTTAAATTGGTTTATTAACTGAACAAATCAGTTGGAACTAGACCGTTATTTTGCCGGTTCGACCGCTTCAGTTGACAGGCAATATCGGTGATCACCGTTTCGGTTATTTTCACTTTCTCTGTTTCTCAAGACTTTTTCCTTTGTTTTTACGTCAAACAGTAAGGACCCGATCATCACACGTGAAAATTTTCGACATTCAAAGTATTCCGTTTTGAATAAAGACCGTCCAGTTGACGTCCGCAGAATGCTGTGCCTCGGAAACGGGATGTGGTCAGTGGTTACCCACTTTTTACGTGATTTGATTTTGTTAACCATTTTAAATCATCTCGTCCTTTATTTTTATCTTTATATTATAATAAGCTTTTTATATAGCTATCCTGTTTATCAAAGCTTTACTTTTATTATACCATATTATTTTAGCAATTTTTTTAAAAAAAAGTTCCAGTGAATTTTTGTAATTGGTAATTCACTTAGGGGTGTTAATGGTCATGGTCAACCTGTTAACCCGCTCGTTCAACCCATTAATAAATGGGTTTGAGTTGGAATTTTTGAATAAATGGGTTATGATCCGCCAACCCGTTCAACCATTTAATTAAATAAACGGATTAGGGTTGA
>JAXCLR010000073.1:7582191-7608936 GCA_035584095.1 Annona squamosa
AAATTAGTAACAAACACAACCCGTTAACAACCCGTTAACTCATTTATTAAATGGGTTGTAAATGGGTTAGGGTTGAAATTTTTTAAATGGGTTAATAAACGAATTAGGATTAAGATATATTAAATGGGTTAGGATTAAGATTAGGCTCCAATCCGTTCAACCCAATCCGTTAACACCCCTAAATTCACTATCCACGATTAGGCCGCAGAGGAATGTAATTGACATATTGGCTACTGTTTCAGCTTAATTACATGACAGTGCGTCGGGACAAATACTATGTGGTGCGCCGCTCCTGAGATATGTTTCGACCGCGTAGGAAAATAAGTCTCGTTTTCATCAGAATTTACCCATTTACCCCGAGATTTTGGAGCAGAGATTGCATAGCTGCGGATTCACGTGCGTTGCTCGTGCATAAAAATATGACAAATGATCGTTTGTAAAAGCGAGATCTAAGGGTCATTTGCATTCGTGGCAAGCTGCCTCGCCAGATTTTTTCAAAATTGCATCTGACGTACTCTGCTCGGAAATGATCGTTGAATAAAAAATTAGTGTTAAAATCGACATATTTATGGAAATTCACAATCATGTAACTTAAATTTATGTCTATGGGATATATTTTCTCATTCATTTTTACCATTCTCCGTTTATACTTTTTTGCTTTCTTCAAACGGGCGAGATTCAGTGCTCACGTTCACGTGGGACCTTTTTTATCTTTTTGGATTAAATATGTAGGTTCAAGTATAAATATTTTACATATACGAGTTGTCATTGTCGTTTTCGATTTTTAAAGTTTTTTAAAATTCTAAAATGGAAAGAAAACATTGCTCATGAAATCTTTCAACGTGAAAAGTAATATTATATTGCCGAAAGCAAGACAAATTCAGTGCAGCAAAATGGTCATAGAAGGAAAAAAAAAATAATTTTGAATATCTAAAATAATACACTCAGATGTATAAGTTTCATTGAAAAACCAAATCTTGGACAAAAGAACAGAATCCTGCAAATTTACACTTATACCAAAATCCCATAACAAGCCCCCGGTTATGGGCTGTTTGGCAAACACAAAAATTATCTTTTTTTGTTTCGTTTTTAAAAAAAAAAATAAAAAAAAATAACTTTTCAATGAGAAGGCTGATGGGAGAAAAATGGTCTCGTCATTGGATTAAACCAATTTCCGCTTGCTAGCAACACCTGAGCAGCTACATAATTGGAAACGACGCAGCATTTGAGAATGAATGCGGGGTTTCCAGAAGGCGTGGTATGCATTTAGTCCACGAGTGGGCTTATGAACACGAGTCCTACAGTTCTGCTGCGTAGGTCATAAAACAACTAATACACAAAATTTTTAGCTGATAAAAAATGTCTCAAAATTTTATACATTTCAAAACAGCCCCTGATTTAAGTTCACATGAACCAAATCCATGCATTTTGATGCCACTTATGCATGCCATGTTACTTTAATCTCAAAAGCCAAGGGCTATTGAAAATCATCAATGAGCTTGAACAGTTACAATAAAATAGAACAAAAATGTAATGACGTGTATTAAGAATAAAAAAATTCATATGATTAATTTCAAATATAATTATTATATTTGCCTTAATTACAGATATACCCACTAAATTTGAAAACTTTCACGTTACCTACTAAGTATTTCATTAATTTAAAGTATACCCCATATCACAGAGATTGATCTAACATTCATTGTAATTGATGTAATATTTAGATTGGTAAAACTCATTTTATCTAGTTTTTCTCTCACATTAAATGTATCTCTATCACATTGTTTACCTTATGTCATAGTTAAACGACTATTATTATTAAATAATAAACTACATTTTCGACATTTTATATGATGGATAACAATGATTTTTAACTATACTTGACAGAATGAATGTGGATGAAATTTCCCCTATTTTTAGTGATTATATGTAAAAGTTTTCAAATTTTGTAAATATATTTATAATTAAAGGCAAATGTGGTGGTGTGTTTGAAATCAACCCCAAATTCTATTATAAGAAGTAAAAAATATATATTAAAATTTCATAAGTGTATTAACAATTGAAAAAGTAATTTTTCTCTTGGATGGATAAATATTAATGATAACAAATTTTTACAAACATACCTACAATGTTTGATTAATATTACATGTGTCCCTAAATTTACCAAAACAGCAAATATGCCTATAAGATTTGCATAAAATTGCAAGTGCGTCATTTTCATCAGGGCATCATTAAAATTTTCTATAAAATAATAAAAATGCCCTTCAAGTTAAGTTAAATACTTGCAATGTTTTCATATATTGTATACATATATACTATTTCATTATTTCATATATTTTTACCAATATTATTATTTTCTATTGTTGTACAAATATGCTGACAACAACTAAAAAAATTATAAGTGTATCACTCAGCTTAAAAAGTATTTTCGTCATTTTACATACAAATTGAATGACGTACTAATGAAATGGATACGCTTATAATTTTATGCCAACTTTATAAACATATTTATAATTTTATGCCAACTTTATAAATATATTTATAATTTTATGCAAACTTTATAAACATATTTATAATTTTAGCAAATATAGGTACATGGATGTAATGTTAGTCACGGTAAAGCTGATCCACAACTATAAGAATAGAATCATACCCTCAATGAGTCTCAGGTAAACCAATAATGAAATCTAAACTAATGTCTTTCTAAGGAGTATGTGGCATTAGTAAAGGCGTATACAACCTCGTGTTCTTTTTTTTTTTATCTTTGCCAATTGACAAGTTCGACACATGGACACAACCCTAGCAACATTCCTTTTTACGGAAGGCCAATAGAATATGTCCCCAACTAGGGCTACAGTTTTATCTCTACCAAAATGCTCTACCATGACACCTGCATGCAATTCCCAAATTAAGAAATCGCATGACGAAGTATTGAGAATACATAATTTAAAACCCTTAAATAGATAACCATCTTTAATTATAAAATCAACAAAATCATGACAATTTCTATTTTGCACTTTGTGAAAAATATGCCAAACTTTGGATGCCCTGTATACTTATCTTTTAACCTTGTGAACTCTACAACATTAACACTCATAGTATGAAGGGCTACAACACAGCTGAGGTTGTCTATAGGTTTGTTATCAATGTCAGCACGATGTTTAATGACAAACGTGTACTCTCGATGAAACTCTATCCACTTGCCATGTTTTGAATTGAGTTTATGTTGTGATTGCAAGTATCTCAAAGTTGGATGTTCATAATAAAGTACGAATTTTTGAGGTAATAAATAATGTCTCTGACACCTCAATGCTTGGACTACAACATAAAATTGTTTATCATAAGTAGAATATTTTTGCCCAGCTTCATTGAATTTCTCATTGAAATATGCAATGGGATGACCCTCTTGACTTAATACACTTCTAATGCTTACTCCAGAAATGTCACATGCAACGTCAAAAACTTTTGAAAAATTAGAAAGTTGCAACACAAGCGCTTCTGTCATCTTTTTCTTAATTTCATTGAACGCTTTGAATGTAGACTTGAACCATTGAAATGCATCTCCTTTTATGCAATATGTGATGAGTGCCATGATGGAACTAAATCCTCTAATAAAATGCCTATAAAAACTTGTCATTCCACGTAAACTCCTAACTTTATGAAGGGATTTAAGTTTGTGCCAATTTTGAATAGCACTCAACTTTGAAGGATCATGGCTAAACCATTAGCAGAAATAACAAATCTTAAAAAGACAACCTCCATTTGCATGGAAACATGCTTTTTAAGATTAACAAACAGTTTCTTAATTCGAAGAATTTCGAGAATTTTCCTTACATGACCAAGATGTTCTTCCTAAGAACGACTATAGATCAAGATATCATCGAAATAGACAACTAAACATTTTTCAATGAACGATTGCAAAATCTAATTCATTACCCTCATAAAAGCGGTAGGTGCGTTCAAATTTTAAAATTGTTTACTATTTTATTTTAGAAAATTAATATAATAGACATGAGTTGCATTGGTTGCATCACCTTTATGTACAATGAGGATATTAATATATATAAAGCATAAAAATTTACTCAGGATAAAAGACATAATTAGATATTTAACAAATGTATGCAATATTATATTTTTTTAGAAATCTTATAATATAAATTTGCATATTTTTAAGTAACTCTTGACATTGATAAAATTTTTATAAGAAACATTCTACTATGCTAATTTTAATGTAAGAAGGTATCGTCCAAATATACAAGTTAATAAAATGAGCTAATTTGATAAAAAGAAGTCGAAATTATTATAATTGCATAAACGTGACTATTCAAAAATAAATTTCCCAACATCATATTTTTATAGTTGTGTGTTGTGTTGTTCTTCATTAAGGTGTTTGTAGTTAATAAAATTTTTGAAATGCAAGAAAGCGATATGATATAATAGTGCAAACAATAATGAGTACAAAAAATATAATTACAATAAATATAATAACTATATGAAAAATTATAAAGAAATGATTAAAAAATAAGATAGTCATAAAAGAAAATATGAACAAAGTTTTAAAAATCGAATAATTGTGGAACGAATGAGCTAAGATACTACATGGTGTCAAGTGAAATGTCCAAACTTACTGTTTCAAAATCTAGATATTCCACTTGCGTAGTATTTTTATGCTTGATATTTATAACATCTCAATCGGTATTGCAATCAAGCCCTAAGACATTCTAGCAATTTTCATATAATATTCTTATACATTTTTAATAATATCCTTGCAAATCTCCTTAGTGGATACTCTTATAAATTAAAGACACCATATGTCACTACTAGCATTCGAACCAACGTTCTCTAGCAAGTTTGCTCACTCGTTGTACCATGTTTCCACTTGCATAGTTGCGTTGAAGGTAATACAACAAAAAGAGTTTGAAAGGATCAAAAGTCAAAAACATGGGAAATATGGGGTCATTATGCATGTTGTTTCCGTTAATCTTTTTTTAGACGTAACTAAATGCACTCGGGTGTATTTCACTTATTTTTTAAATAAAATTTTTAATCTATATGTATTTAACATACGTATTAATTTTTACTATTTTTGAAGACTTTAAATATTTACTTTTAATTTGTTAAAATTAGTGGTATTTTCATAATTCATTAATTATAAAAATGCCACTGATTTAAAAAAATAAAAATTTAAAATTCTCAAAAAATGTTAAAAATTGATATACATATTAAATACATTTAAATTACCAGTTGTAAAAAAAAATTTTAAAAATAAAAAAATAGTTTTTGCACAACTCAACTTTTTCCACACAGGAAAATACGGGGTGGTTCTTTCGTAAATTTCGTTGAACTTGGGTGCGGTCAAGTAACCATACGGCAGCGCTTTCGAAGTTGGTGGGTTGAACAAAATGGCGGACGTATCCTTTGAGCGTGTGAGTTTTTTCAAGGACTACGCAGCTAACTGTGGCCGCGTAATGATGCAATCTATTATCTGTGTCCTGGCTCAAAAATTAATGTATAATAAGAATATATTTAAAATAGGATAATTACTTGTATGATTTTTAACCAGGGGGAAATAAATCCCGTTGAATGTGAACCGTTATTTAATTTTTTATCCTCGAGAAAATGGCTATAATGACTACCACATTTATACACTGGTTATTACTATTATTTTTTTATTGAAATTTGACTAGTGGTAATTAGTCCCTTTGATAGGTGCGCGCCGCGCTTGGATAAGTATAGCCGGACGGTGCGGCATTTGGGAAAAGCACTCGCGCGGGTGTAACTCTGCGAATAACGCTTTCTGCGGGTGAAGATTCCGCCAATGATACGACGCCACGAGGCACGTCTCCGTCAACTCATAATTGCGTGCGTACGAAAGGGACAGCATATCCAGTAATCAGATGACAGAGCACGGTAAAGATGAGTCCGACGCGCATGCTTGCGAAAATCCCAACCGTCCGAATCACGTTTCTTTTTTTTTGATAAGGGAATCACGTTTCTTGAAGACAAGGAAAATGGTCCAGGTGGGAAATCCCGCTCCGCAGCAGTACTTGTTTTAAATTGATATTATATACACTATTACAAATCATGCATTCTTAAAACCGTCATAGTAGACAATTATTTTGTAGGTACTTCTGTTTTTAACTTTTTATGAGGACAACTGTAAATATTCTATCATAAGAAGACTCTACACCTGTGTTTAACAAGGTCTGAACTCGTGTGGTTAGATGTATTTTCGATTCTAATATTTACTGCGGGAACAGCATCGCATTTGTACCTTCATTGTTGGGCGACAGCCCAGCGCTGGGATGGCATGAAAGGACGGTAAATTTAACTTTTAAAAGAATCATACAAATTTACAAAAAAAATAATAATCATAAATTTTCAGGTTTTTTTTTTTTCAGATGGATCTCGGTGCACTTAGTTTTCGGTGCACCCAGGTGCAAATAACTATTTTATTATTTTTCAAAAAAATTTTAATATAATTTTTAATCTAAGTATCTTTAACATATATATCAATTTTTACTATTTTTAAAGATTATAAATATACATTTCGTTATTACTAAAAATGTTACTAATTTTTAAAAATTCAAAAAATATTTAAAAATATTTTGAAATAGTAAAATTGATACACATGTTAAATATACTTAGATTAACAATTGTGTAAAAAAAAATACAAAAATGAGTATTTGCACATGGGTGCACCAAAATCTAAGTACACCATAGGTGCAGCCGACAAGGGCTCTTAAATTTTTTATGTGTTATTAAAAAATATTATTTGCGGGGGTTCATTTCTATGAAATTCCTTTATTATATGACTTTGTTCATTTTTAATAACTTGATGGCTGATAAAAATATATTTTATCTATTACATTTACCATTATTTATATTGTTACGAAAACTCTTATTTGTTTATTCTCATTGTGTGCAAGTCTCATTTATAAGTGTGTAAAACCAACATAATAAAATAATTTAATATTAAAATATCAAATTTAAAGTAGTTTTTCAAACTATAAATGATTTAGAGGATCTCTGTTATGTGGATAAATAGTTCTATAAAGTATTATTATATTTTAATACATGCATGAATGGATTAAATTTTTTTTCATAATTTGTACATGAATATATATATTTAAGCAAATGCGACACCGTTGTCTAGTTGATTTAGTTGAAACTTAATCTTCTAGCTAAACAAGTGATGTTAAATGCAATAAATGGATTATATTTTATACCAATTATTAACATTTTAAAAATTAAATATGTTACACGGGAGCTCTTCTATATAACCTAGTTACATAGAACTAAAAGCAGAACACATTATATATATGGTGTGCAAAACAAGAGGTAAAACTTTTAAATAGAAAGATTCTGAAATAGAAGAAAAATAATATGATAGAATATGAGTAATGATAAGGAGTAAAGATAATAAAATTAAAATAAATATGTATTTTTACGGGTAATTGTGAATAAACAATTAATAAGTAGGATAATTGTAGAAAAATATGTGAAAAATAATTAAAAAATAAGATAGTTATGTAAAGTTAAAAATTTTAGATTCAAAATTTTTTGTTTAAAAATTCAAGGTATGTTTGTGTTTAACAAAAAATTTTCAAACTAAAATTTTTCAATCTAAAATTTTTCACTTTTCATAATTATTATATTTTAAAATTATATATTCACATCTTCATATACGATTGCCCTTATTTGTTAATCATTTCTATATAATTACTCATATAATTAACTTATTTATTTTAATTTTATTTTATTTACACTTCATCATTACTCCTATCACATCATATTATTTTATATTAATTTAATGATTTTTATACTAAAATTTTTATCACTTTTCAAATACACCCCTACTATTTAACAAAAGCACCCACAGTAAACTTTAATAAAGGGTGTATTTGGAAATGAATAAAACTTTTGGTGAAAAGTTTTGAAGAATAAAAATTGTCAAATGATGTGACATAATAAGGGTAATGATGGGGAGTAAAGAGGATAAAGTTAAAATAGATAGGTTAGTTGTATAAGTAATTGTGTAGAAATGATTGAAAAGTAGGGTGGTTTGTGTTGAAAGATGTAAAAAAATAATTAAAAAATAAAAAATTTAAGGAGAATGAAAAGTCTTGAATAGAAAAGTTTAAGGTGAAATTTTTTTTTGTATCGCCTGACACTACCAAAAATGGTTCGGCTGGAATAGAGTTTCGCAGAAGCGGAATATGCGTCAGATGCGACGTTACCATGAAAATCTCCCCTCACATGTGGGTGTTCCCCGCCCCAAGCTATATTACGCGGCAAAATCAAATCCACTTTACCATACTCAGCAGTCAGCACCGCCTTTTTTTTTTTTTTTTTTTTAACCCAATTAGATGCGTAATGCATTGCCAATGGGAAGAGAAGTCCAAACTCCAAGGGTTCTCTGGTAAATTCATTCCCCTACCTTATCATCATTGGAGGAACAAACAGTCCTCCCAACTTCTAATTATTGCGTTGTCATAAAATATCTTGAACTATTGGGGTCGTTAGCATCCATAACAATCATCATCTTTATTATTATAAGCCATTTTTCACTTAGGTGAGTGCCGGCTGCATAATTTCAGTCATTCTTGGTGATTAGAAACTGAATTTTTAATAATTTATAATATTTTCAAAATTTTTAATTAATTTCATTTTTTTTTTTTGAGTCTTGGTTTAATTCTCCTATCATCTTCTACTTAAATAAATTGTGCTCTCCTAACCGGTGTCATTTCAACCATAACGATAAAACACTAAATTATTTTTTATCAATGTAAATGATTTAAAGATTTTTAATTTGTACCAATTTTTTTCTCAAATTAATTTCATCATGTCAATCCTTTCAAAAAAAAATCATCAAGTCAACTCTAACGGATTTTTTACCCTCTCCAAAAAAAAAAAACTAACGGATTTCCAAGTTAAATTAGTCATAAATTGACAAAAATGTACTCGTTGCTACAAATCTCCTAAGCATTTTTGTTAATTCATATTTCATTTAACTTGAAAGTTTAACTGTATTGATATGAATGAAATTAATTAAAAATGTTGGCGTGAATGGAAAACTTGTATAATCATCGATATGGAAGGAAACAATTAAATTTTTCGTTGACACGAATGTCAATGCCCCTGTTTATTTCAAAAATTTTCAATCAAAAATTTTCTCAAACGTACCCTTAATGCAACCGCATTGACTCACAAATGAGATTTTTTCTTTGAGGTCAGCATAGGTGATTCATTAATCGATATATTTAAAATTTTAATTATTACGACTTCTAATAACAACATGGACATTAATATTTCACACTTTCACTAGTAGTAACCAAGCAGGGTCTACTTTTCCTTTTTTTGCATTAATATTTTTATAATGCTGTATAATTTTTTTGATGGCGTATAATTGCTCCTGAATGGTTCTTGCATCATTCTTTTTCATGGATTGGATTCCATAAAATTGAATTTCAGGATTTGCACGGTGGACTGGATTCCAAAGGTTAATTTAACAATAGCTACTGGTTAAAGTCAGCCCTGCACTGCTGTTGTCAAATTTTCATCTGCCTATCAACAAAATCCATTCCACCAATCAGCCCAAGAAAATTTATTTTCTAAAGATTGATCAACATGCACTTTTCAAAATAAACACATGTTTTTTTCATCATTAGTTATATTTTTAAACTCTTATTTATTTTAATCTGGGCCCCTATGCTGCTCATATCAAAATATCTCCATCCAATCACACTCCAATCAAGTCCTGTTACGTCATTGCCGTCCACCTTGAGCCATTGATAACGTGATAATCATGATCAACATTGAATTTTGTCCCAATCATCATGGGAACAAGCGTCTGTTGTATTTGGATTCTGTACAAATCAGCAGCCCTTTAGTCATCTTGTGAATCTAGAATACTGATCTCAATCCACCCTCGAGATACTAGAAAAAAGCTAGAAAGAAGCTTCATCACCACGGTTTTTCTGTCAAGTCCCTGGCGATAGTGTATCTGAATCTTGTATCATATGGCAACCATTCGATGAAATGCGATGACTTGCGCTTGGACTTCGAGTCAATGCAGTTCTTTACTACTTCGCAGAGCTTACCATCAACGTTTTCAGCCACCCGTGACAGGAGATTCTCTGAGCTAATGCATGCTTCCTTTGAAAAACTTTCAAGAAGTCTGGGAAGAAGTACTTTTCTGGACTTCTTCACAAGCACATTAGTTTGCAGGTAATCCTTCTTTGCTGCTTCCAACTGCTCTTTGATATCTGTGGACCTGTAGACCTTTAGCTGCAAAATGTTATACGAGTGCAAGAGGTGTATTAGAAAAACTAGCGCTTGATCCTGCATTGCAGATATATTGGCAGATTTTGATGTTTGAAGGGAAAGGATTACCGCGGGATCTGACGTAGCACCCCTGCAGAGTGCAAAGCAAACAAGGGGCTGGGATCTAGAGAGGCCAAATCCTGAGCCCATGAGTTTTTTCTCTTCACCGGATTTCTTTCTCATTGCAGTTGAAAGGATGGTTTCATACCACTGTAAATGATTTAGAAAGAATGAACAAATTTGCCCATAACACCGATGATATTATGAGGCCAGCATTGATCAATGTAAGCGATATGATGATTGATATATTGCTCAGCTCCATGATAATTAGGGTTTCCAAATGATATTTTGTGCTAGTTACTACCCAGTAACCATGAATGTATACATAGTGATCTTTTGTGCTAGTTACCAACCAGTTATCATAAATGTATATATTCTGTGCTAGTTACCAGCCAGTTATCATGAATGCGTTCTCAAAAAGAAAAAAAGTTATCATGTGCACATTCTAAAAGAAAATCTCAATGTCTAATATTCTGTTCAAATGTGCATCCCAGAAAGGATTTGCAAAGGTTATTATTTTTGTCTTTTTATATCCTTTTTGAGTTCGAACCAAGTTGGTTGGATGTTGCAACTGATTCCATGGTCTCATGGTCATGCCCACATGTTAATGGGCAAACATTCCTCCCTTTAGACAATTCATGGAGTAAATTCATACTGCTTCCTAAATAATGATTCGAAGGGAGGCTTCTGAATCTTAAGTGAATTTGTGTTACTCGGGCGTATGAAGATGAATTTAATATGATATGAGATAAGAAAACAGCAGAAGCAGAGATCATACGCGGCCTATACGGGTTGTATGGCAGCACAATAGGACTTGTTCGATGCAATTGGCACTGACAATGTGGCCTCCAATGTTGTATGCAGCCTGCACTACACATAAAAAACTCATAGCACATTAATGCAAAATTGCAAATTTCTTATCATATCATCGTGCATCCAAATTTCACGTCTGCCTCGCGAGATAGGATTGTCATATTCGTAGGCCGTTTCCCAACCATGTGGCGTCAACCTTCATTAGAAAAGATGATTGTAACAACAAAAGGAAACCTTCACTACCTTGTGGAACAATGCCATCCTTCTCAAAGTGTTTCCGGGAATCCCATAAGCTAAAAAAGCCTGCAAGACAGATTACAAAATCATTATTATCATTACTATAGCTGTTCCCCAGATGATTTCGCAATTCCCGCTTTGCACATCAGAGGATCCATCAGGATAAATCAAGCAAGAAGGAAATTCTCAATGCCTGATAGTTACATGCATAACCAGTGAATTATACACATTGATCCAAAATGCCATTTTAGCGTCATCCTCCATCTGAGCTGCATCCACTCTTTCCAAATGTTCCACCAGAATCCTGAAATTGAGAGAAAATAGCGATGGAACCCCAAAACCAATAAAGATGATAAGAAGCTCAAATTCTTTTCAATTTTAATTTTTCCCGTACCTATAGTTGCTAATGGCATATGATGCACGGGAACAATGACTCCTGTCTGTCGATATTGATGAAATTTCAATCAGCGATCCATCAGAATAGTCATGGTTGTGTCCAGTATTGCGCGGGGATTGGATTGCATTGATGGAGCACCTCGACAAGAAAGGTGTTAATCCTTTTTCTGGTTTGGGTGATGCTGCACCACGTACCCGCCAATATATAGCTGCCATGCATCTGACCAACTCCTGTGACAGCATGCTGGGGCATTGGTATAGATGATCTTTCAATGTCCAGGATAAAGAATTCTTCTCAGTCGGTTCCTTCCCATGAATCTGATGCCAGGAATGTAAATGGTTGTTAAAAAAAGATGCTATCTAAGAATTGAGGCAAATTTTCAGGGTATCCTGGATGCAAGCTTAGAATGCAGTGTGGCTGTCTCACAGCTGTTAATTTAAACATGCTTTCTTGGACTTACTTTCTCTGTTTGAGATGGCATACACCATACAGAAGGATGAATTATCAAATAATCTTCAACAAAACGAACTAAAAAGAATTTGGCATGTGGCCCTCCAGTTTGTACATGGTGAAATTTCATACGTGGTAAAAAAAAAAAAAAAAAAAAAAAAAAAAAAAAAGTGACCAACAACAATCCTCGTTTTACCTTTATAGGATCTGAACTATTGCTGTTGATTTCAACCCTAGTTTTCGTACCCAACAAGGATGCGCGCCTGGCTCTTGAATGAAGCGATGTTTTCCTTTTCACAGTGTCTTTTCCAGGAGACAGAACTTGGAAAGGCTCCAAGGGAAACTTCTTCGAGGAGCAGAAAGCAGTAGAGATTATGCTTGGGTGTCTTCTTACTTCGTTCTTCTTCATGTGAACAGGAGAAGCTACAACTGAATTTTGCTGTGATGGCGGCCTACTCACACAGTGTTCAAAGATATTTCTGTATAGAGTGAGGACATGCTGTTCGCGGTTTGCTACCTCTTCCTCAAGTAATTCAATCTCCTCTATAAGCTCTTTTGTCTGAGGGGGTAAAAAAAATAACGGCCACCTCGTATTAATCGAAGAGATGCTCAAAATGAATATGGAAACAGCTTAGCCTAGCCACCGCAGAATAAGGTCTATGCTTGGATTGATTGAGGAGACTAACTACCAAGTGTGTAAAATGCCACCTTTAAAATGATAGCAGTTTGTTTTGAGCAATTGAAATTCAGGGTCTTTTGGATTGATGAAAGGAAATGCTTAGAAACTACCACGTGTCAGTTATAACATGGAGAAACATTAGCTCAAAAATAATTCTTTTAAAAAAAAATAATGATGAAAAAGAAAAAAATTATATTCGGTAGTCATAGACACTGGTAGTGACATTTGTTCCTTCACAGAGGTGGTAACATTTGATGTAAGTGTACAATGGCTGTTCAAGGCCTGTGATACAGAAACACAACCACAGGTATGGTTCACCGTGCTTGACTTGTTGAAATTTCCATGAACTCGCCGTACCTGGGCTGCGAAATGTCTGTGTCCTGGAGATAAGGTGCTGGAAGTTCGTCCAATGGCTCTTTCAAGCATGATGCGCATAGCTCGTTCTTCCTGTAAACGCATCTGTAACTGCTTGATCTGTGAGTCAGCCAAACCCATCAATGCCAATAATTGAAAACTACAACTGCATGGCAGAGAGAGACACTCCTAGGGGACATTGTACTTCGAGTTAGTACCAAAGAGTGAAATAAGAACATTCGTTCTCGATCTTGTTCAACTATCTCCTGCTGGATGCAGAGATTTGGCAACATTAACCATCCTGCAGTAGTATGCAAAATGCCAATAACTAAACTAAAAAACAATTTGAGAGATTCAGTCATCATAATGGATGACATTGAATTTCTGATGATTATCAAGAGTCCCTTCAATCCTGCAATACCAATCATCTAACCTTTTCCTTGGAATGAGACAGTTCAAATGAAAAGGTCCAAGATATTGATTCTTCTTTGCTGTTAGGAAATGCCTTGTATTTTGCAATTCAAGTTGAGCCTATCAGCATACAAACTGTAGGCAATCCATGTAGGCTAAGCCCGATGGACAGAGGGAGATTGTCGATCTATTCATCTACCTAAACTCGAGCACATGGTAACCGTTCAAAGTTTCGAAACAGAATTATTTCTCAGTCCGAAATTAAATAAATGACAAAGTCCTCTACTCAACTGAAGGGATAAAATATGCTAGAAGATAAATAGATCAAAAGTATTTACTTCTTGGAAAAAAAAAAAAAAACAGATAGACTAAATTCAAAGCTGCCGGTGGCATGAAAGATGAAATTCACTTGGCAACTACTTTAGCTGCCCTCTACAAAACAAGAAGACCCACTCGAATTTTATGCATAGGCAAGGCTGTTGAGAGAGATGCCATGATAGAAACCTGAAATGTGTTCACAATGCCTGTTTCGAGACCATGCATTGTTGAATGCAAGTAATTATGAAGTCTAGAAAACGATGGTCTAGATACATTTTTGTGGCAGATAGGAAAGAAAATAGTTAAGTTCTTACATCAGTCTCCAAAGAAGTTCGATGGTCCGATAAAGCTTCATTGTGTCCAATTGTAGAAATTTGCTGAACAGGATATTCTCCATCATTCTCCTTCAGTAAGTCTCGCAACTACATAAATTCAGGAATTAGAAAGCAAAATAACATTAAGCTTCTTACTCGCACCAGCAAAACAAAGAAGACCAACTACATAAATGTTCTTCCGCTACTTTTTGTACTGATGAATCTAAGTCATCAAAACAACCACAAACAGTTCTTTTGATGTGAAGCCTACAATGAACATGTTTACCTTTGAGACATTTTGAAGCTTCCCTAAAGAATGTGAAATTCCTCTTTGTATAATATCCCAGTTCCTGTCAGAAGCACTGGAAGCCAATATACCATAGTAAGAAATCCATTTTTCCTTGTTTCACCTAGTTGAAATGCCGGGGAAAATTCAAACAAGCGATTGCAGTTCAAAGCCAACGCAGGAAAGCCAAAATGGAGAAAAATTCGGCGCTTGATAGTTGATGCATTCTGCAGCATTAAAGACCTCACAAAGAGGAATAATAGCATTTCCTAGTTCCATGGTGGATAAAAAAATTTTGTGTGCAAAGACCCTGGAAACAGCAGTTGAGTCTTCTCCTGCTGCATGAGTGTGGATTTTTCTGATCAGAATTGAAAGGTTATGAGTGTCAAGTGATGTGGATTTTTGGTCATGGTTCATCTGATGAATTCTATGGTGCATTGGTTTAGATCACTTTAATAGATTCAACTTTCCATCTGTCCTCAATTCACTTGACTGGTTTCAAGGCCCCATGTGCAGAAGAAAACTTTGAAGTTCTGACTTCTCGCCAAGCATTTCAACAGAACCGGATTTTAATGAAAGGAGAACTGCAAATTCCAAGTATCCTCCAGACTTCTATAGCTAGCCAACCAGGACTGCTGAACAGCCTGATGGTTTTATACTCAAACTTGACCCAAGCATCTTTGGTGCATTTTATCAGAACCCAAAACATCTCTGCTCACACCAAAATGAAAAAAAAAAAGTACAAAAAAAATCTCTGCTCAAAGAAAATTTAAATTACCATAATCCCCACCCAAAATCCAGGAACAAATCGATTCAAACAACATAGGAGACAAGCCTACACCATCGTCTAACAAAAGGTTCATAGGAATGGCACTTAAAAAAGATTAAGAAAACCCGTAACATGCAACAGTTTTTTTTATATTTAAAAAAAAAACACTTGAAAGTTCTCCATCTTTTATTTCACTGAAATTTTTTCTTAAAAAATATTACCTTTTAGAGCGCCTGTGCTCAGAAGACACCTGAGAACCATTCTTGCATTCTCTTCCTTTTAATCCTTCTATACTATCTCCATCTGCTGCAGAGGAAATTGGACCATCCATGCCCCTAGTTCTTCAAGTCCTCAACTCAAACTGGATAAAAACACACATATCTAGAAAAGAATAGCATCAATTCTTCTGACATTCCCTCATATCTGTGCATGCTCATCCAAAAACAAGAGCAACAAGAGTCGTTAACGGCTGGGGGTGCTAGAGAACAGCTCATTTAATCCTTTATTTAATGTTCATAATTGGGCTTCTCAGAAAAGTATGGCTAGAGTAGGAATAGAAGCTACAGATTGAGGAATAGATAAGGAAGGAGAATATATCTTGGCATAAGGAAGAAAGAGTGTCGCATAAAGAAGAGAGATAGAAATGGGATCGAAGTATCGAACTGAAAAGCCAACTGCTTGGGGAGAAATAGTGGGGAAGTAATTGAATTAAATTGAAGTGTTGTGCGTGTAGTTGAAGAAATAAATGCTGGGATTTATTGCAACTGACATGGGTTTGCATTCCTCCTCTCAAGGCCCGAGTGCTGTCCAAGGAAACGGTTGTTAGATTTAAAATAGATTCGAATTTTACCGCGCCATCATGGGTCCCACTCCTTCCCTGTGTAGTCTCTCTCTTTTATTCCTCCTCTCACGCATTGAATGAGCACCAGAATTCGGATCCAATGGTCGAACCTGGCCTTTCATCCACGTTGCAGGCGGTACTCAGTAGTCATGGAAAGCCATGAACGTGCGGATCGTGGGCCAGTAGGTGGGGGTTTCTCTATGCCCACCTACACCCAATTTCTCATCTTGACCGTTGAATCAGGCGCCGGATATATGGTGAAAAGCATTTGGTTACCATCTCACGCTTCCGTGTACGGTGGAGATTGAACCGGCTGGCTGATAGCTGGAGACGATGCCTTGACGATTAACATGAGCGACGGTTCCTAGCACTGTCAGCGAAGCCACGTTGAAAGAAGTAATAGATTTCCGAATTCTGAGAGTAGTGAAGGATTAGGAGCAGAACTCCCGAAGAATTTTAGAGGAAAATAAAAATGTAGAATGAAAACGGAATAAATACGGGGAACAATTTTTTTTGGGACTGTGAATAGAGTTGAAAGTAAGAAAGAAAATATTTTAAAATTTATGTAATTTGTATGTAATAATAGGGTAAAATTAAAATAAATAAAGTAGTTAATTCAAGTATAGAGGTAAAGTTGAAAAATAAGATTGTTTGATTATTAGATTATTTATGGAAGAATGTGTATGATGTATGAATCGTACAAATTCCTATCTCATTCTCATCCCTAGTCTCACTCTCATCCCATTCTTGGATGTTACCAAATATTTTCATAATATGAATGAAGTAGAAATAAAGAGAAAGTAAATAATATAATTATAAGGAAATATATGAAAAATAATTAAGAATGTTGAGTTAAAGTATTTTGATGATAAATAAGTTAAGAATTTAATGCTTGAAATGTGTTGTTTGTATATAGTTGGTGATGAATGGTTGTAACAAATTTGCATTGAATTGTACTGTAAATTTGTTAAAATTTTGCTATAAAACTTCAGCTATTTTAGTCTTCAACTTCAACTGATTTAGTTTCAAACTTCAATTGTTTTGTGTTGAAACTTCAACAGTTTTTGGCTTGAAACTTTAACAGTTTTTGAATTGAAACTTCAACAGTTTTTGAGTTGAAACTTCAACAGTTTGCTTAGCAAGATAAATGAATAAGTCATTGGATGATGACGTGGCTAGTTTGAGGAGTTGTCTTAAGTTGTTAAAGGTAGTTGAGAAAAATCCGATTGGTTGTGGATTTAGGGGAAAAATCTCTCTTGAAGGTTTCTATCTGTTAAATTGTTACAGATTATTGAGAAAAATTTGATTGGTTGTGGATTTGGTGGAGAAAATCTCTCTTGGCGATTAGAAGTTAAAAATTATAAAAAGACAATGAATTTCAATTGAAAATTTAACTCTAAGAGAACATTTTCAAAAGTGCAGATTTGTCTCAAGGCATTTTCTGTGATCCTCTGTCCATCTGTCAAAAGCAACATATTGGAGATTGTCATGACCATCCTACTAAAAGCTTCATTTCAGTGCTTCTGCGCAATTAAATTGGTTGTAAGATTTGTTTCATTTTTATTTATTTTACCTTGAATTAGAGGTTATCTAATTCAAGAGGAAAACTTTTACTGTGATTTGTAGAAAGCTTCACGTGCCACCTAGAGCCGTTTGTGTAATCCAGAAGACGATTGATATCGTACCACTGTAACTTGAGTTCGAAGTTGACTTGTGGAAACCCAAGTCAAGGTGTTGACTTGGAGAGTGGAGTAGGTGTGTTAACCGAACTACTATAATTTGGAATGTCTTCTTTAGATTGTTTTTGTAGTGTGTAAAATTTATCCTGTTTTTTATTAAATCACTTGTTGTGCTATTATTCATTTCTTTTATTATTTTCATATAGGCCTAACAAAGAAGATATAAAAATGATTAAAATATGATGATAAAAATGAAAAATAGAGTAGTGGATGTTGATTTCTCTATTTTCATTTTCTCTCTCATTTCCTTCATCCCAAATATATAACACGTAATTCATATAAAAAGATAGAATTTTCAAGGTTGCTATATTTTGTCTGAAAAGAAAAGTTTATCATGACTATATAAACCTAAAATATCTTTTTTGATTTAATCATAAATTCAATGAAGTGTAACAGAAGCTACACAGGCTCTAACTTGGGACTCCGGGCGTGATGCCTTGGACGCATACTAACTTGCCACTGGTGTTGGTCACCTGTACAATTTAAAATATTGTATAAAATAGATGACTTAGTGGCTAACATAAATATATATATAAGTTGTTAGGATAGAGGTGCACTTTTAGAAGCTAATTAGCCATAACGGCCTAGTTATCCCTTCCATGGAGTACATTTTTGTTAAGTACCAAATCATCCAAGTTGAGTGACTCATAAAAAAAAATATCGTATAATCTTAAGACGAGTAATTATGATTTAACAGGATGCACGTATGGTGCCAACTGCCAAGCCAATATGTAAAGCAATAAAAATTAAAAAAAACCACTTTTCTTCACCGATGTATCTATCATCACATCAACACTTTATTTCCATGATATCTATCCATTTTTTCCCATCATTTATTGTATTCCTTAGAATGCTTATATGAAACTTCTGGATGTAACCTTTTCCATTTTAATATCTTTATATTTCTGTTTTAATATATTTTTATATAATGAAAAATTTACTTCATTTATTATATATAGTATCTAGTATCATTTATATTATTATAAAATTTATTTTATTTTTAGCATTACTGTACATATGTCTCATCTATAAATATATAAAATCAATATAACAAATTGTATTTTTAAGTCTAAATTATCTAACATATCATTATTAAATAGATAAGTGATTTTATAAAATAGTATTATATTATCCATATGTAAATTGATGTACATAATTTTTATAATTTGCAAATAAATATATATAAAAAATGTTGCTCATGCACATATTTAATTTGGATGAAATTTTATTTTCTAATTAAGCAAATGATGTTCAATACAATGAATATATTACATTTTCTATCAAGCATTAAGATATTAAAAAAGAAAAATTTCACATAGAACCACCTTCAGATTAACATAATTTGAATATACGAACTAAATATATACATTTGTAAAATTACAGATATACCTACGTCATGATGGTACAATAATGATATCATGATAGTGTAAGTGTATTTATAATTATGAAAAATTATGTAAAGTTATTTATAATTTATAAAACTATGTAAATATATTTACCATTATAATTAAATTATCCATATATATATTTGTAAATTACCCGTCGAAAAGCCGTCCCAAGACTCCCAACCACCCCTGAAGCCCATTTGACTGTACTTTCGTCTACAGAATTCCCGAGTATAGGCGGTCATTCAACCTCAGCCACATATTAATTTAAGAAACATACATCACCAGGTACCCATTCGAAGGGCTGCATTTTTATTTTGCCACTGTCGACACCTTTGGATCCCTGCCAAAGTGCCCATGGCATCAGGACTCTGGACTCTGGACTTTGGAGGGACCCAGTCAGCCACCCCTGACACCACCGTCCTGGGATGAGCGCGGCCTTCATGATGTGAGGACCCCTGTGGGCTATGGCTTCAGCCACACATGAAATGTGGGATATTCATCTCGATGGATGAGCGATCGGACAGAAGTTTTTTTTTTTTTTTTTTACATCATATATCAATTCATATTAAATTCAACCCTAAGACAATTCTAACAAGCTTATAATAGAAGACGACAACAAACTTTCACAAATAAAATAGGAAGACCGCCATCTCACATCAAAGTATAAAGGGGGACCACATGCCCCCACCTCAAATATAGTTCAAAATCTCACATAAGATTCGAACCTTGCACCGGCTGCGAACGGAAATCTCATTTCGTAGCCGGTGACTAGACGCTACTTTAATAAGAATAATTTTTCAATTGGCCATAGAATGAGTGTACAACCCACAATGATTGAATTTGATTTTTTTTCCCGTTGTTTATTAAGAAAAATTTTCAATTTAAAACTTCTAACCTTCATAATTATTTATTCACATCTTTTTATATAATTATTTTACTTTTTAATTATTTTTATATGACTACTTGTATAACTAATTTATATATTTTAAATTATTCTTTTTGCTTTTCATCATCTCTTTCTGTTATATAGGGGGTGTTTGGCAATGATAAAAAGTTTTCACCTAAAAGTTTTCAATCTAAAACTTTTCATTTTGTACAACTTTTCTATTTTTTAATTATTTTTTTACATCTTCCAACACAAACAACCCTACTTTTCAATCATTTCTACACAATCTCCTATACAACTAACCTATCTATTTTAACGTTTTCCTATTTACTTCTCATCATTACCCCCATAATATCACATCATTTGACAACTTTTATTCTTCAAAACTTTTCACCAAAAGTTTTATTCATTTCCAAACACACCCATAATATTATTTTTTTTTATTTTAAAACTTTTATGACAGAAATTTTTCATTCAAAAATATTATCAGAGTTAATTATTTATATTGATGTTTAGAGATATGACGTGGTTAACTCATGCAAATCACAGTCGTATATACTTCAGCCGGCGCTACCATTTGGACATGCAATTTGACCTAAGCTTTGAGCCGGAGAATGGAAAATCACCACTTACATCCGTGCATGAGCATTACCACTGCTAGATTTTATTATTATTTTTTTTTTCAAAAAAATCACCAGTACAAGAATTTAGGCAATTACCTTCGCGTGGAAAACTCCACACACAATCCAGACCGTTCGTCCAGCGTAATCATGCCAAAAATGGCTACCTTTTAGAATCGAGGAACAGAAAACAATCTACCAAGGCTATCGGCTGCGTTCAACTCCTTCTTGGAGAAAACATGGAGTTAGGATGCGATTTCCAAGCAGAAGTATCAGTGGATGACTGATGCAACATCCTTCTGCAAGAAATACCACCACCAGTGTTAATTTTAAAAGCTAGCTAGATAGCGGCGGTTCTCCTAATCATTGGACATTTTTGCTGAAGGCACGAGCTATTAATTACTAGGAGTTAAGTACTCGTCTCCACGCTCATAATGTCAATAAATCAAAATGGGCGGTGGGAGGCGGCAAACCACAGCCACAAACGCATTCCAGTTCTTTCTTTAATGTTCACGTTTCTTCTCTTTGGACCCCACGGTCGGTGCCGGCCGTGCCCAACGGCTACTCAAGTCATCCGCTATAAAAATCGATGTTTGTTTTCCTTGGTTCATCCAAGAGAAGAGAAGAGGAGGTAGAGACTCGTCGTAGCATCCACGTCACAGGAAACTAAAGATGGTGAAGCTGGCAATCGGTAGTCTCGGCGACTCATGCAGCCTTGGGTCGTTCAAGGCTTATCTGGCCGAGTTCATCTCCACTCTTCTTTTTGTCTTTGCTGGAGTTGGGTCTGCCATCGCTTATAGTAAGTATACAAAAGATGATTAACTGATTCCATTTCTGGTTGTTCAAGCAATTTGCTAATTCATGTCAGCTGATGATTGACAACGAATGTTCCCGACGTTTGCAGACAAGCTAACATCTGACGCGGCGCTTGATCCTGCGGGGCTGGTGGCCGTGGCCATCGCTCATGCATTCGCACTGTTTGTCGGGGTTTCCATGGCGGCCAACATCTCGGGTGGCCACCTGAATCCAGCCGTTACTTTCGGACTGGCTGTTGGCGGCCACATTACCATCTTGACTGGCGTCTTCTACTGGATTGCTCAGCTCCTTGGCTCCATTGTGGCCTGTTTGCTTCTGAAATATGTGACGAACGGCAAGGTAATTAAAAATATTCTCTCTCTGGAACAAATGTTATTAAACGCAACTCTTGTTTTTAGCTGCGTATAACATTTGATTAGCTTCATATTGTTTAATTAATTATGTTGCTGCATTCCTTTGTTTGATCGCAAAATAATTGCTGCGTAAGTGTGGTGAACTTTAGCCCAATGCATCCATTTTTTACTTCACATGCATGCAGCTGAAAACGACACTCAATCTGTTAGCTGCGAGTAATAACATTTTTTTGCTGCAAATAGTATTTATTTTGACTATATTTAGGCGTAGGGCGTCAAGCTGCTCTTATGGTAGCCTTTGTTTTCATGCTTACTGTAATATTTAATATTAGAAATGAGCAAATGTTAATTTAGCTGAAATAAGCGGCTGCAGGCCCACATGTACTAACTTTTGCTTTGTCTACAGATTACATATAACTGCTCGGTCTCATCATGAACCGGATTTTTAAGAGGACCAAAAAAAAATAAAATAAAATAAAATAAAATTGGGACAACATATATTATGTTAATTTATTGTCCGGTCACATCCAAGAAACTTCGAATTTCCTTGCGAAGCAGGTCAGATCAGACCAGGAACGATTTTTTGGTGGTCCACCGTTGGATAAAAAATACCCATATCATCCAACCTTTGACTTTTCCAACACTTATCAAAATGTGTTTTTGGAGGGTAAATTAGTAATAGATCTTAAAGTCTTATAAAAAAAAAGTAATAGATCTAAAGGAATTGAAATAGAAATATAAAATACAAAAACAAGACAGAAATTGTTCAAAAGATAAAAATAGATAAACGATTTCTAAAAATAAACGTCATAACTAAAACTTTACATTAATTACTGTGGCCCATTTTTCTTTAGCTAAAATAGATATTTATTCTAGAAATTCTTCAATCACATGAGACAATCCCCACCTGTCACCTTGATCGTTAAAACAGTGAAAGAAAAAGCCTCCCCAGTGTTAATTACTTGCACTTGCAATTAATTATCATGCCTTTTAATTTCAACTTTTTAGTTTTTGTAGAAATGAATGTTAGATAAATCATCAGGTTTTTATTCGACTGATATTCCTATTAGATTTTTTGTTGGTTTATAAAAATCGGGAGTTTGTATCTAATTCCCTATAAATATTGGTAAAAAGGAGTTAAAATTAAATTTTGAAAAATCAATCTATTTTCATGGCATGCTCACCATTTTTGTTTTGTTTTGTTTGTTTTGTTTTTGTTTGGGTGTGGCGATTGGTGCAGGCAATCCCCACCCATGGTGTGGCAGCTGGGATGAACGAATTGGAAGGGGTGGTAATGGAGATCGTGATCACCTTCGCCCTCGTCTACACGGTCTACGCCACGGCAGCGGATCCAAAGAAGGGCTCGCTTGGGACGATTGCTCCCATAGCCATTGGCTTCATAGTCGGAGCCAACATCCTGGCTGCTGGCCCCTTCAGCGGCGGCTCCATGAACCCAGCTCGATCCTTCGGTCCAGCTGTGGCCAGTGGCAACTTCTCAGGAAACTGGGTCTACTGGTTGGGCCCACTCATTGGAGGTGGTTTGGCTGGCTTGATCTACGGTGATATTTTCATCGGGTGTCACACCCCACTGCCTGTGTCTGAAGATTACCCTTAACTAGCACTCGCTGCCTCTTGTTTTAGCGTTTTGGGCATTTGTCCCCAAAATAAGTTGCAGATAAACAAAGAGGGATTATCCGTGTGTGTTGTCTATTTTCTCTTGTTTCCACGTTTTTTTGGAGAAGGTAATTAATTGGTGTCTCTGATGGGATGAGGTTGAAAATGGAAAGCTTGTGAATGTCTATGATAACGTTACCGCTCGACTTGTGCCATCATGAATTTCACACCATGGTCCAATTTGGAGAATACCAGTCTCTGAATTTGATAGGGACCACGTTTCCTGAAGCGAAATCAATGCATACATGGGATATCACCGTTCATATTTATTGCCGCATGCTAGTGGAATGGACCGCCAAAATCTTCTCCCACTTGCTTGCAAAAGGTGGCAGCTACAACTCATTCAGTTTGCAACCCACTACCTTCAACTTTTTTTCTCTCTTTTTGATTTGTATCATACACACCATAATATCTGATATTATAAATTAGGTCTTTTCAAATCTTGATTCTGAAAAGATATATTGTAAATACTTCCATACTCAGGGAAGATAAGATAATTTGTAAATACCCCGCTACTAGGGGCACACAGCATACACTGCAGATTGCAGGTTTCAAACCCAGACATTTAATGTTACTGCCACTGCGCCGGACCAATGGGGCAATCGCCGAGTGGCCACTGCCTCCAACCTTTTTGTCTTCGATGTTGCGTTGGAGGTGTGTTTATTTGTAGATAAGACTTTACAACGCCAACTTTGGTGAAATATTGGGTCCCTAGTGAATTTTACAGTAAACCTCTTGGATAGGGTCCACTTCAATGTTTCAATAGGTTATTTGTTTCATTACGTGACAAAAATTTATTTTAATTGAAATCTTTGGTGGCCTATACCGATTTTAATATATACATGTATATATTATAATAAATACTTAAATCTATTCATAGATGCATCAACATGCTGTGATGATTTGCGGAATCATTTATCCAACAGAAATATTTTATGTGATTTAAATGTTGAATAAAGAAATTTTAAATTAATATACTAATTAAACAATTTTATTATGCTAATGTTAGAATATCTTGGGTGTAAACTATGCACATAGTTTGTTACAAGATTTGACATTGAGTCCCTCCCTATTATATTGTTGTGGGAAACTGATCCTATGCACTGAGGTACACTTAGTTTCGATGCACCTGAGTATAAATGTTCATTTTTATATATTTAAAATTTTTTTTACGTGTATTAATCTTAGTGTATTTAACACGTGTATTAATTTTTACTATTTTTGGAGATTTTTAGATATTTATTTTAAATTTTTAAAAATTAATGACATTTTAATAAAATTAAATTATTAAAAATATAACTAATTTTTTAAAATTCAAAATAAATATCTAAAAATCTCCAAAAATGATAAAAATTGATACACATATAAAATATACATAGATTAATAATTATGTAAAAAAATTTCAAAATATAAAAAATGAGTATTTACATCCGCGTGCATCGAAGCTAAATGCATCCGGGTGCATAAGATTAAAATTCACTGTTGGGATAGTCGAGTAAAATCCTCTCTCTCTAACTTTTACTTTTCTCTCCTATAGTTTCCTTTTCCATCTAGTTGAAGAGTTTTCCTCATATATCCTTGCACCTCCATGTTTTGTGTTATACTTCATGTGGATATGTAATGCGAATGTGCTCATTGTTGGGAATATTTTACACAATGATAATGCTACTTGGAAATAATCTTACGATGCTACTTGAAAATAATCTTGAAATAATACTTGAAATAACTCCATAATAATACTACTTGAAATATATCAAATCAATACTCATATCCCACAATAATGATGCTAATGATGAAAAATAATTTCTCTAAAAAATTGAATATTGCATTGCTATAAGAAGAACATACCTCAAAATCAAAGCCCAAAAATATTTTTTTTATAGCCTAGCCAAAATATGGCCTATCTTGACCCCAACATAGCTTGACCCAAAAAAAGTTACAGCTATTTGCTTGTGGAGATGTGGGGGGGTGTTCGAAAGGGGGAGACCAAACTCCTTTTCATAGTGCAAAGGACTCCTCCCATTTCCTTACAAAAGCAACGTGGGATGTGAGGTTTACTTTCAACACCTTCTCTTAAACCGAACTATTTAAATTACAAAGACTAAATAAATTTCTTAATTCTGCAAATACATTAGTTTTCAAAGGCTTAGTGAATATTTTTGCCACTTGATCGGATGTCTTGCAATGCGAAAGCTCGATTTCCTTCTATTTCACCAATCGATGGATGAAATGATATCGCATGTTAATATGTTTGCTTCTTCCATGATAAATTGGATTCTTAGCAAGTGCAATTGCTGAATTATTATCATAGAATATGCAAATTGGTACATTTTCATGATAATTCAACCCTTTGAATATATTTTTCAACCAAATAGCTTGGCATGCATGTGCTATTGCTACAACGTACTCCAATTCTGTAGTAGATAAGGTTACGATCGGCTGCTTCTTTGATGACCATGATACTACTCTATCTCCATAGAAGAAGACATATCCAGACATACTTCTTTCGCTATCTAGATCTCCTTCATAATCTATCAATAAAAACTTGTAAGATAAGAATTTTTATTATCATATGAAATGTCAAGGTTTCTTGTCCCATTCAAGTAATGTAAGATTCTTTTTGCAGCTTGAAGACACATTTCTCTTGGACTTTCCATGTATATGCTGATCAAACAGACTGCATAATTATATTTGGTCTTGTAGCTATCAAATACATTAAACTACCCATAATTTGCTTGAATAAAGTACTATTCACTCTCCTTCCACCACTATCTTTAGATAATGTCAAATTTGTAACAATCTGGGTACAAATAGGCTTACTTATTTCCATCTGAAAATGTTGTAGAACTTCTTTTAGATACTTCTTTTGAGCAGGGGTGCAACTTGGGTAGGGTACCCGCGGGTCGACCCGCTGGGTACCCTAAATAGGGTAGGTTCGGTTCGGTTCCACGGGTAAAATACCCGGTCAGTTTCGGGTAAGGGTCGGTTCCGGTTCTGGGTACCCGGAACCGACC
>JAXCLR010000073.1:7609036-7624675 GCA_035584095.1 Annona squamosa
GGGTAGAGGTTTTGCCAAAATGGGTAAGGGTAGGTTCCACCCATACCCGGACCTACCCGACCCAAGTTGCACCCCTACTTTTGAGTTATAAAAATGCCCTTTTTCGATTGATCAACCTCAATTCCAAGATAATAATTCATCAATCTCATATTAGTCATGTCAAATTATTTTTTTATTAACTTTTTAAATTTATCTATCATAAACTGATCATTCCCCACATATATTAAATCATCCACATATAAGCAAACAATAAATATTGTCTCCTTTTCCATATTTCACATAAAAATATGTTCATATGGACATTTAATGAATCCCATATTTTCAAAATGGGAGTCAATATGACTTTACCATACTCGAGGGGCTTATTTCAAACCATACAAAGCCTTTTTCAATCTGTAAACTTTATTTTTGCTTTTTGTTTTAATAAAACCAGGGGATTATTCCACATATACCTCTTCAAGTAAATCTTCATGCAGAAAAAAGACTTTACATCCAATTGAAGAATAGACCATGAATTTCACGCGGCCAATGAGAGAACTAACCTGATTATTTTTTACCGAGCTATGGGTGCAAAGACTTCATTGTAGTTAATTACGGCTTTTTGCTTGTAGCCCCTGGTAATAAGTCTGGCTTTATACTTTTCAACTTCACCATTTGCATTAATTTTTGTTCTATAAACCCACTTTACACTAATGAGTTTATATCCTTCAGGAAGATCAACCAATTTTTATATATTATTCTTTTCTATTGAATTTATTTCTTCTTGCATTGCATTCTTCCATTTTTCATCTTTTGCAGCACTTTCATAACCTAATGGATCAGTTTCAGAAAAGAAAGCAAAATGTGCATGTGAAGTTTTATCATCATTTTCATCAATATCGTCATCATTATCATTACTTACCATAAAATCTCTTATCCAACTTGGCTGCTTTGGAGTTCTTCGGGGTCTAGTAGTTGCTTCACTGTTACTTGGTGAAGCTACATCTCTTGATGACTTTTTTCTTCTGGGTGAATTTACTTCATTATATATTTTGCTTGATTCTAATCTATAAATTCCAAAGGAATAATCTTTTCCATATTTTTTATCCATTGAAAAGCCTTATCTTCAACAAAAGTTATATCACTACTATTCATAATCTTTTCTATTTTGAGATTATAAAGTCGATGAGTCTTAGAATTATCACTATACTTAATGAAAATACGTATCTTGCTTTTGTCATCCAACTTCTTTATCTTTTCATTAGGAATATGAGCATAAGCAATACAACTAAAAACTTTAAGATATGTTGTGCTTAGCTTATAGCCACTTCATGCTTCTTCAGGTGCCATATTCCTTTCACTTTTTGTTGGGCACATGTTCAATACATGAACACTCAAATTCACAGCTTTTGCCCAAACTATTTTTAGCAGAGATTTTGTTTTTATAACGGCCATGCAAGCTATTTAAAAAATAAAACGGTAGTTATTTATATATAAAAAATATTAGAATTTATAGGCATTAATCTTAGCCGTTTAGCAAATCCAATAGCACAAGAAGGGAACCATGGAGATTGGGTTTCTATTGTCGTTGAAAATCAAGGAAAAGGTTGAGTAGACAAAGGCAAAGATGAAGGAAGAAGGAGAAAAAGGTTTTAAAGGTATGTCGCGTATTACCTTTCCTTAGTTACTCTCGTTAATTTTATATTATGTGCAATTCATTTCTTAGATCTAATTCGTTCATAATACTTCTGGTGTGGTTAATTAGTAATAGGAGTATTATAAAAAATTTTAGTGCTGTAATTTCATTTATTTCAAAGAGTAATAGTAAATAAATAGTAGAAAATGCAATATAACGAAATAAACATATTTCTAGGCATGATTAGAGGATTATGACTATACAATAAAAGAAAATTATTTATTTAGTATTCTTGCAAAATTTCAGCTTGATCAGAGTTATAGATTTTTTGATATAGTAATTTTTACACATAAATTAGAGTCTTGAATATGTATTTTAAAAATAAAACACATAAGTATAGAAAAATATAGATATAAAAATACTTATCCTACCCATTACAAATATTATTTAAGAGATTTTACAGAGTGTATGATGGATAAATTTAGTTAAAAATTAGTTTAGATAGCTATTTGAAGTGATATTTAAATTAAAACTTTTATGTCAAATTTGATGATAGAGATGTTATTTTGAGAAATGGACAGATTTTAAAACATCTTATAAGCTTACCTCTAAAATTTTAAATTAAATAGACAAAAATGTTAAAAGATGTAAACCATTTTAGTCGAAGAATATGAATCGTTAAAAATAAATAAATAAATAAATAAATAACTAAAGCTTCTAGACTAGTGTGCTAAGCTCATCGGGATAGGCCCAGTGAACAAGAAAGCCCAAAAGCCAAGCTTACTAGTCATGAGCCCCTAGAAACTAAGCCCAAATTATAGAAACCAAGTCTAGCCCATAACATGATGCACTAACCTAGCCCACCAGTAGTAGCCTATCGGCGGCCAACTGCCAATGTCGGCAACCGACCAATCGACCAAAGGAAAAAAAGAAAAATTCAAAATAAATACAGAAAATTATGAAAAAAATACAGAAAATTATGAAAAATATTTAGAAAATTAAAGTCAATACTTAGAAGCTTAAATGAGTTTAACTTATAATTTTTCATAAAAAGTATAAGAAATGAAATTATTTAAAGTGTGTTGCTATAAAAATAACTAGAAAAAATAAAAAAAGTTATGAAAAATTTGAAGTAAGTATTTAAAGAGGCATATGAGTTTAAATTTATATTTTCTTGCATATAATAATAACTAAAGTGATTTTAAAATCAAAAAAATTCAAAAAATTGAATTTTGACCAAATAAAAATATGAGAAATTTTAGAAAAGTTATAAATGAAATTTTGAATAATAGTTATGAAAATAAAGTATAGTAATGAACATGTTGTAATGAAAATTAGGGAAAGAGACTTGAGACTGCTATAAGAAATTAGAAAAGAAGAGTTTTAAAGTCTATTTAGAGATAAGTAAACTTTTACTAAAATATGACTTTGAAAATATTATATTGGATATTATGATTTGTTGTGAAATATGATTATTTATTAAGCTTGAAACTTTCTTTCAAGTTGGTATATTTAAATATGAGCATAATTATTTCAAAATATCTTTAATCATGCTAAGCAGTGGATCTAAGTGGTGCATTAATCAGAGTGCATGACCATAATATATAATTACATATTGGGTTTGCTACCAAGTAGTGAAGCAATATGATAGTAATTGAGTAGCAACATTAAGGCTACAAAAGAAGATGAATTAGCTCACAAATGTATAACGTGATAACACACGAGCATAAGCATATTTCAATGCCTACATTATGAATGCATGATTTAAAATTAACATATGCATGTATGAGCATAAAGATGTTTAATAATTTGGAATTGTTGTACATAAAAGGTAATATAAATGTTATTTTGTTTTAAAATTTTAAAATGATTGAAAAATAAATTTTTTTTAAAAAACTATTTACTTACTGAGTTTCTAGCTACATATTTTTTATTGTTAGTGGAAAAATAGGAATACAATGATAAAGTAAAGCAACCGTCAACATGGAAAAAGAGTAAAACTAGCAGAGCAAAGGATAAACAAGTTTAAAGTTATTGAAGTTTTTTTTATTATGCTTACTTGTATTGAGAATGGATACCAAGGATGTGTTTGTTTAACATAAAAAAGTGTCATCTAAAACTTTTCACTCTCCATAATTATTTTATTTTTTAATTATTTTTTCACATTTTTCTACACAAACTACCATACTTTTCAATCATTTCTACACAACTACCGATACAACTAACCTATCTATTTTAACTTTATTCTCTTTACTCCTCATCATTACTTCTATTATATTACATCACTTTTTATTGATTTGACAACTTCTACTCCAAAAACTTTTCATTAAAAGTTTTACCTCCAACCAAACACACCCCAAATATGTATAATGACTCTATGAGGAGTAAACTTGAGATGTATTAGTTAAAATTTTTATAGTTTTGTATCTTGATATCTATTTTCATTTTGAAATTTTTTTATTCATTATGGTATTCTCAGCTTTTGATATAGTAGACCCTATTGGTGACACTTCAAGGGTGGGGTGTTATAGTTTTCAATATGCTTCTGACCATGTTTATAATTGTTCGATTTTTTGTTTTTGCAACTCTATTTTGTTGTGGAGTGTATGTAACAGTCAGTTGGTGTTTGAAACCAGAATTTTCACAAAATCGAACAAAATCATTTGAGGTATATTCGCCCCCTCTGTCAGTTCTTAAGCATTTAATAGGACGATCACTTTGCTTTCAATAAATAAATTAAAATTTTGAAATACTGAAAATGCTTCTGACTTCCCTTTAAGAAAGAAAACTAATAACTCACAAAAATGTGAGTTATCATGGCCCATTTCAGACTATTTTTGTGTGTTAGTCCAAGGGATTAGTCTTAGTTTGCATCCATTTAGCATAATTTTCATTTGTTTTACATTTGAGGAGCATTATACAGTTTTTATGCATTTTTAGTGAAAATTAAGCATTTTTAGTTCATTTAGTTTTTGTAGGAAAGACGGACAATTTACAGGCATGCCAGCGAGTGGAATGCAAAACAAAGGCAAGTAAAGAAGCATGAGGATGGCGCTCAGGCGCCACCGTACATGCCTTAGCCAGAATGTCCAGCACATCCAGCAACAAATTGCTTCCAAGGAGTTGATGCCTAGGCGCCACTTCATTAACATTGCAAATACACCCAAAAGATTTTTTAGGACGAAGGCTTCCAGGGAGTTAGCGCCTAAGCACCATGGCATGATCATATAGGTGTTCCAGAAAAGTTTTCAAGTCACGAAGCATCCAAAGGGTTGGCGCCTAAGCGCAAAGGCACCGATCTTCAAGACATTCAAAATGGTTTCTACTTCACACAACACACAAACAGTTGGTGCCTAGGCACCACTACGCATTCGTACGTGTGGATTTTCGTACATGTGTTGCGCAAATCAACCATTATAAATAGAAACCTAGAAATTCACGCACAAAGAGAGAGAGCCCAGACGTAATAGACACCCAAAGAAGGAATGAACTCGATCGAAGTGCGGATTGAAGAGAAAATTCAACCCTGTTGGTGGAAACTGCCGGAAACCTGGTTTTCTCTTCATCCTTCATTTTCTTTCTCTGTTTTTTTGGATACTTTAATAATTGATGTAAAGGATTTTTATATCATGTCTGTGAACTAAACATTTTTTAGATGGATAGTTAGGATGAATTGATATCTGACTATATTGTATTGGTTCTTCAAATTTCAGGAATGAATATTTGATTTTTTATATGATTGTGTGTGTAATTTACCCTTGCATATGTGGTTTAATGCTTTTTACTTGATTGGTTACTTTGTAAGATGATTTAATTGTATGATTAATCATTGAAAAAGAAAAATCTCTGCTAGATCCATTTGCAGGGCATAGGTTTCCTCTTCATTAAGGGAAGTTGTTTAATGGATATGAATATACCGTTAAACCCTATGTAGTCAATGAATAAGTTATGAACATATCAATTTTACTTTATTTAATGGCATGAGAACATAGTACTTGAATAAAGTGTAATTAACTTTATATGTGTTAGAAGACATATATAAAGATTATTAAACTTGGACTAGTAAATTTTTACATAATCTAATGAAAAGGAACCAATGTGATATCATTTAGATTCAAGGATTCCGAAGTATCCATCTCCCATCTCCAATTGATAAACTCATTTCTAGTATTCTAGTTGTTCTGTGAACTCTTTTTTATTTTTTTTTGTGTTGTTAGTTTTAGTTTTAAGTTTAGAACTAACTGGCAAAAGTAATTAAACTGAGTAATAATTCCAGTTAGACAAATTCTTCGTAGGAACGATACTCTACTCACTCTTTATTACTTAATTCAGCATGTATACTTGTGTTAAAACGAGCATTTTAATAGATATATATGCAGCTCGTCAAAAACCCATGTTTTTTCTGCTGAAATCATCAGTGAAGGTTATAAAGTACCTTTTATTTTCAAATGGGAGTTTGATGGGCTCGCATATATCTAAATGAACAGTCTCCAGTAGATCATTAGCCCTTCTTGATTGTCCTGTTGGAAAAGAAATTTGATGTTGCTTTCCACTACGCGGTCTTGACATGCAGCATTCGGGCGATTGATTAATGGTAATCTTGTTACTGTATTTTTTTGATATAATAATTTTAGTTCATTAAAATTCAAATTTCAAAATCTTAAATGTCAAAGTCAAGAATTATTTTCCACAATAGTATTGAAACATGGTAACTTTCAACTCTGAATATGAAGATGAAATATTCTGTTTAGTGTTATCTTGACATTTATAATTACTTATTTTCGCTCGTTTTCAATTTTACAGCATCAATTCTTCATGCTAATCTCATTACCCTTTTCTAACAATTGTCCCATACTCAATAAATTATTTTTCAATTTTGGTACATAAAAGACAATGGATATATGTTGTTGGATACCGTCTTTTGTTCGACTTTGAATTTTTTCTTTTCCAACAATTTCAATGGTTGAATTATCACCAAATTTGATAGCATAATGAAAACTTTCCTCAATTTTACAGAATAATTCTTTATTTCCACATATATGATTACTAGAACCAGTATTCAAGTACTACACAGAATCTTCAGTTTCTTGTGTAGCATTGCATGTTAGAAGTAGAGTTTCAATCATCTCACTATTTTTTTTGTATGGTTAACTCATTCTTGATTTGCAAGATTACTATAGCATTTAGAACTATAATGACCAAATTTATTGCAATTATAACATTGAATATGTGATTTATCTGTTCTGGCACAGTTTCCCCTTCCTCGTATTTGTCTGGACATCCAACCATGACATCGGTCACGTCCACGATTGCCTTCTCTATTTTGATTGAAATTTTGATTCTGAACATCTCCATGAGTTTCATTTGCATTGAATCTTCCTCTTCCTCGATTACCTCGGCCACTGCCATATGAAGTACCTCTACCTTTTTCAGCATTTGAATTACTAAAAACTTACTTTGTCTGTAATGCTTGCTCTTCAATTGAGCATTGGCTTATTTTGACTTCATGTATCATTAATGATCTCATTACTTTATCAACTAATGTATGATACAATTCTTTAGATTCTGCAATTTGACATGCCACATCAAATTTTGGGATCATAGATCTAAGAATTTTTTGTATAATAGAAATATCAGGAACTGTTTCACCATTGGTTTTCATTTGATTAGAAATAGCTAATGTATGAGCAAAATAATCTGTTATCAATTCTGAAAATTTCATCTTAAGATTTTCAAAGTCAGCTTTTAAGACTTGTAATCGAACAGCCTTGACAAGTGCAATTCCTAGAAAATTCTTCTCAAGGATACTCTAAGATTCATGAGATGTTTTTGTTACTGCAATCTTTTCAAAAATTTCTTCATCTATTGCTAATGTAGAAAAGCAAGAGCCTTCTATCTTTCTTTCTCACATCTTTTAATTCATTTTTTTGTGTCTATTACATAGCACTTTCTGCTTCTTGTGTGCGTACTTAATACAAATTTTCAACAAAATCCCAACAATCTTGAAATTTAAGAATAGCTTTCGTCTAAGTTTTTCAATGTTCATAATTTTTACCAGTGAGCTTGGAAATTCGTGGTTACATAATACCATTGGTTGATGCCATTTGGGAGAATTCTTAACTTGACTTCTGCAGAGCCTCATTTAGAAAACAACCTTACTCACCCCAACACAACTCCAATAATATTTAAAAAATAATGTTAGTTCTGATACCACTTGTTGGGAATATTTCACATAATAATAACACTACTTAAAAATAATCCCGTAACACTACTTGAAAATAATCTTGCAATAACACTTAAAATAACTCCATAATACTGCTACTTGAAATATATCAAAGTAATACTCATATCTCACAACAATTATCTGAATGATGAAAAATAACTTCTCTAAAAAACTGAATATTACAATGCTAGAAGAATAACACGCCTCAAAAGTGAAGCCCAAAAATATTTTTTTATAGCCTAGCCAAAATATGGCCTGCCTTGACCCCAAAATAACTACAGTTATTTGCTTGTGAAGATGCGAGGGTGTGTTAGAAAAGGGGAGACCAAACCCCTTTTCATAGTGCAAATGGCTCCTCCTATTTTCTTACAAAAGCAATGTGGGATCGGGAGGTTTACTTTCAACATTGTGTGTTCTTCCCACCCTAGAAGTAAACGCCCCCACTAAGTTATTTGATGAAAATAATTAAATTAAAGCAAATGGGTATAAAAATGATGAAAATAAGAATATTATTGTAAACATATGTCAAATCAACTCTTGAAGAAAAAAATCTTTCACGTCCTATCAATATGCACAACCAAATATTAGGCCCATGTTTTATAAAAAAAACATATATATTAGCCTCATGGCCACAACGGATAGGACCATATCTTGGTGATCAACTAAGTGGACATTAGGTTATACTTTATGTTCGGTTTGGAAGACTTACGGAGCGGATGTGTATAGCCAAATTTTATGCCTGTGGATGCAAATACAGGCCCATAACTTGGTGATCAACTTAGTGAATATTGGGTTAACGGGTTGTGCTTTCTTCTCCGCTTGAAAATTTTTTGGGCTGCGTTTTTTTTAATTATATTTTTACACACTTAACACATTACTTTTTAGTCATTATTTGGATAATCTTTATAAAGATATGTGTGCCTTCACGTTATTCTCAATTCTCATTTCTTTAAATGGTTTTCCCATATCTTTTCTTTAGGGCGTATCGATAACCATCCCATTAGATGGAATGAGATGAATGAGATTTCATGTTTGCAATAAAAATTTTCGCACTTCTAATATCACTTTATTCATTTTTCGTATAATCTCTAAAACCTTTTTTTTAACAATATTACTCATATTTTTTGTCACAATTCAAACCTAATTTACCTCAATACTCCTCAAGTGGAAGATCTAATGTTCACTAAGAGATTGAAACTCTCACCTCTAAGACATAAGCCAGGACTTCAATCAACTGGGTGACACTCATGTTAGAAGTATATAACAACTTTACTTTTCCCATTTTTCATATAATTTTTCCTATGATTCAATGTACAAAACCCCTTTTATCCAAAATTTCCATTCAAATACAATCTTACGAGATGCTTTTGAAGAGGACCTAAAGTGATGGATAAGAGCATTTGTATTTTTAAGGCTCCAAATGATGGAGTTTTGTCATGTTAAAAATAACTCTAAACTATGGTTGTGAAAGGGTTGGGGTCAACTCAACCTTAGTTGTATTTGGAAAAGTATTGCCCTACCCTACATATTGTACTGGGGCATAGTATTTGAAAAATAGGCCAAACTCGGATTGATCTATGCTCAAGTGTAAGCTAGTAAAATAGGCTGTAAGATTACATTGCATTCATATATTATAAACTAAAGTTATGTTGATATTGAACTAAAATATTATTAAAAAATGCCATGATGCTAAACCTATTTGTTTGCAGAAATTAGACTAAGTTTCAAGTCTTGTATCCCACGTGTGCGGGGGTTTTATAGATTTTCTCTGGTAGGAGGTATTTACAGATTTCTCCTGATATACGAGTATGCACAAAAATATCTCTCCATAATTTAAGAGTTGTGAATATACTTTTTTTTTAAACAAAGAGTTGTGAATATACCTTACTATAATATTAGTTGTCACATTACATAATTACTAATAACAATATTGATTGATAAAATAAATTAAAATATAAATTGACACAGTTGGAATTTAGTTAAGGACTTTTTTCAAAATTTCTTTATAAAAATATTATATGTGCAGGTTGGGAAAGAACTAAGTCAAATTTGATTTTTTTCCCAAAAAATTGGGTCAAAGATTATGACTTATACTAGTTCCAAATGAGCTATCTATTTATCTAAACTTGTATAAAATGAGTCAAGTTGATGTCAAATTACAAGTCAACCTAAACATATTTATACCCTTAATCAAAATTTTTAGTTTGGGGCTAATCTACAAATAAAAAATTAGCTTTTAACTTTAAAATAATAAAAGCAGAGAAAATGGGTGAGAAAAAAGAATAGAGGATAAAGTTAAGTGAGTTATTTGAAGCTTAAACTAACTACTTACATTGTGTATACAACTTTTAGACACAAATGAATCCCATTACATCTGAAAAAAAATAAGGCTCCTTCTGGCAACAATGAGGACAATGATTTTTCACTCTCTACACCAATTTTGATACAATCTTAGTTATTTAACAATACTATTTTTAATTTTTTATCTTTGCATTTCAATCATTTTTTTAATATTTTTTCTTATAATAACCTATCAATTTTATCTTTATTTGCTTTACTCTTAATCGTTCTCTCTATCATATTATAAAATTCTTTTATTTTTTAAAAATTTTTCTTTATGTCTCCATGTATTGGTTACTAATGAGACCATACAAATAAAAATTAAATCTTGAAAGCATTCCCTTCACCCCTGAATATGAAAAAAGGATAGATTTTTCCTTAACACTTACAAGGTTCAACCAAATTTGCAAGTATAGTACAACTTTTGCGAAATTCGCGTATGTATTTACAAAGTTTGCCTTAAATCTGATATATTAGTTAGGATAATTTTTTTTAAAAAAATCACAAATACACTCATAAATACATACAATTATAAAATATAATAAAATATCTTTAGAATACAAAATATTTTTAAAATAGACCTTAATTAATTCAATTTGAGAAATATTTTTAAAAATAAAAAATTTCCTTCATATCTACAATATTCGACCATTATTTCTTTCATGTATACAACATTCTAGAAATTCCTCCAAAACTTGCAATATTTCACCTCTAATTCTCTATACGCTCATGTCTCTTAGCCTAAACTAAAGTTGAGTGTATACAAAAATGTCAAATTTGCCCCCACACTATTTATAAAAAAAAATTACAAATGGAATGCCTACCATTTTTTTGTAAAACATATTTGATATATTTTTTGTTCAAATTATAATGAAAACACAGTAACAATTTATTTCATCTTTGTTTACATATTGTGTAAGGACAAAATTCACATTTTTGCATGCATTTGACATTTGTTTGAGCTAAGATTAATGACATGAGTGTCTAAAAATTAGTAGTAAAATGTCATGATTGTTGAAGAAATTTTTAAAATATTGTGGGTATTAAAGGAATAATAATCAAATATTGTGGGTATGATGGAAAATTTTCACTTTAAAAATAAAGTTATATATTTTAAACATATTAATTAATATGAGAAATATTTTAAGAATAATTTTGTATATTTTAAAGATATTTTTCAAATTTTATAATTTTCTTCACTTCCAAAATACTTTGTCGTTTAATTTTTTTTGGTAATGTACATAAGGGGAGGAGAAAGAGGTCATTTTTTTGGAAGTGTATGATTGGTATAACATGATAGGGTAAAGTTAAAATAATAAAATAATTATGTAAAAAATAATTAAAATATAGGAATAAAAATAAAAAATTAAGACAGTTAACAGAAATTAAATAATTGGGATATATTGAAAAAAGTTTTATTCCTTTCTTTCCTCTTTTACATTACCAAACACCCTCTTGTATCATGCAATTCTTGACAATGTTAATTTCGGGAAGGGTAATACAATAAAGATTAATAAGTACGTTTGAGAAGTGATAAAATTTTTAATGAAATTTTTTTTTATGTAAAAGTTGTTAAATGGGTCGAAAATGCTGTGATATGATAGAGATAATAATGTAGAGTAAAAAGAATAAAGTTAAAATAGACAGGTTAATTATATCGATAATTTTGTATAAATGATTGAAAAATAAAGTAATTTATATAAGAAGACGTGAATAAATAATTAAAAATAAAATAATTATAAAAAGTAAAATTTTTTAATTAAAAAGTTTTAAATAAAAAATCATACTAGTTGACGGACACCACCCGTATGAAAAAGGCACCCTCACAGACAGGCGTCAAAGACTCAAAATTCGCATGCCAAGCGGCTCATGTGCAGCTGATGGCGATGCTCACCACCACGTGTCATGACGCGGATTGTTTTTTTGAACAGGCCACACCTGCTCTAATCAGGGTTCCAACTGGACCCACAAACGCATGCGATTGATTTTCAAAGAGGAAATACGCGCAGCTTAAACTTTCATAGTATTTCTCGGTCCCTTCTCAAATTAGATGAGTCTGTTTCCTAGTTCACTTATATCAACTGGGTAGATTAAGATTCCATCCTAAAAGGGCTAGCGAAGCTAGGATGCTTCCTTTTTATATTTTTCCGCACGAACTCCACATATATATGTTCCCGGGTCACGAGCCGACCAATTGCAAATCCAAAATCGCGCGCAGCGATAAGAGACCGACATGTGCCGACCACGTCGTGCGCAGCAAGGAACACGGACGGGACAATAATAGTCGCGCACGAAACCGAATATATGGCTCAGTCGCTCACGATCTGAAGAGCCCGTGTATATGATAACAAGCTACGACGTGGATATATGTATCAGTTACTGCAATTATGTTGAAGCAGAAGCATTGACTCCCTGTTAGTATTGTCACGTCGCCATGAGTGACCATTAACTTGAAATTTTATCAAGTGAGAAATGAATTTGTTAGTTTGCAAAAAATGAGCTGTCCACATGTCCCATCCCATCGTTAGTCATTGCATCCACTTCGTTTGTCCACTCATACCAGCAGGAGCCATAAATCTAGCTCAACTCCCAAGATACATGGATAAAAAATATCTTCTTTTGTTAACACTACATAACAACGATCATCCAATCTTGACCCTACCATTGATTTTCCAAAACGAGGATCCGTCCATGCCAATTAAAAAAATAATAATCAGAAGGCAATCTCTTCTTCCACGCGCGAATGTCGTGAAATCTAAATCGCTTACAAAATTGTTGGAGCCCAACAATGCAAACCCCTGTCAAGATCGAACGGCTAAGATCACTAAGGGAAAAAGTGCGGTGAGAGCAATCTAACAAAATGATTACTCGCCCTCTTAAAAACTTTTCCCCCGTGCTTCATAATTGGCTACTCTGGCAGAGTGGAACCGATGATACCCGGCACTTAGGAATACCTTGCGCTCGGCATACAAATTATTCTTTCCACTACCAAACTCATGGGTCCCAATTAGGCTTATCTCATCTCTGGCTGCTCTTTTCGATGGACGCAACTCGGCTGCCTTACAAGCCAAGCTTATCTGCCAAGTGCCAACTACCAGGTATCACCTTATTTTTGTGGGTTTCTTCCCTTTTCTCCTTTACCTTCCTTTCTCTTCCCTGCGTTTGAGTGCTACTCCAACTCCGGGTGGGTCCGCGTGCAGTGGCTCCACAGCTTTTCCGAACTGGGCCCGCGTGCAAAGATGATTTGATGAGAGCGGAATCGAGCTGGAAAAAGACCTATCACCACACTACGCACGCGGAAGTGAGGCTGCGACGTGCGTCGTGGTGGTGGGACCGTGGGACTGTGGGAGTAGAAAAAAGCTTCGATTCCCTCCCTCCTCCATACCATGCCTATACGCCTGCATGCCATTGATTAATGATGGTGGCTAAAAACAAAAACTCAATTATAAAATTCAACCAGCAAACGTCGTCAAGCAGTCAACATCCAAGGTGTGATACTCAGCTCAACATCCGTAATGAGTACACTGCTTAGAGAGTTGAAAACGAAACCGAAACAGTGATTTAAGACGCTAGATGACTGATTCATCTTTGCAAGCAAAGCAACCAAAACCCGACCCACGGCATTTTTTTTTGGGATTCCAAACGAGTGTGGCTCGTGAAAGAGACATGACTTACCAGAATGAATATTTCTCCTCTTTAACTCTTCTTATTAGTTGGTAGAAAAGGAGCGAGTTCCACTTAGCTTCTATGCACGTGGTAAAGGTTTGGACTTTTGATGGGGCTATTCATTATCGAACGCGTAATCGCGGCCTCCCCAAACAACCTGCAAATCGCACGTGATGGGTCGGAAGCTCCACAACTGCCTAGTCTGGCAGTCCGATGTGTGAGAGCCGTGCAAAAGCGTGCAGACCTGTTCGAATATTTTCATTACTCTCGGTCCCCAAAGTCCTCCATAGCTCCTCTGGTTTCTGCAAAATAAATCTATATCCACCTAGATAGAATAATAAACGGTTTAGTTCAGGTTTACGGGGTTGCATGCACTGCCAGAGCATTGAAGCATTCTCTTTGATCCGACCCGAATTCCCTCCTCCACCTTTCCTTGATTCTGCTGCTGTTGTCTCGCTCCATCACCGAAAGGCGTGATTAAAGAGGATGGTTGTCGTTATCTACAGTAATCCTCAATTATTTTATAGTGCTGCGTGTTTGACTATGGAGATGTGCAACGGTCCACCACGCCTAAAGCATGTCTGCTTTCATAGTCATGATCAGAAACAGCAGTCAACTGTTGAAAAGCTAAGGGCGCAGGCACTCTGCTTCGTGTTGGCTACGAATCCTAAATTACTGTTTTTGGCATACGTTGCAGTCTTATTACGCTATTAATTTCCAACTACTTCCCCCTTTTAACACTACTCAACAAGTGGGGCATCAGCCATGCCTCACTCGGGCCGAAGAACGCTTTCTTCGCAACATGGCTAAACCTCGTCCCATTGATTAATTAGAAAAAAAAAATCCTTTTTTAAAAAGATTTTTTTAATAAAAAAAACTCAGAATAGGGTGTGCAGTTTTTTGTTTTGGTACGTTTGTGAAGTGAAAAACTTTTTTTGTGTAAAAATTGTTAGATTGATAGAAAATAATATAATATGATATATGTAATAATGAAATATAAAAAGAATAAAATTAAAATAAATAGTTAGTTGTATGAGTAGTTGTGTGGAAATAATTATAAAATAAGGTAGTTTGTTTAGAAAAATGTGAATAAATAAATAATTAAAAAATAAAATAATTATGGAAAGTGAAAAATTTTTTATTAAAAAATTTTATACTCAATTAAACACATCCTAAATAAAAAATTATCCATGTAAGCCTTCCGATTATTATTGCGATAATTAGGTAATCGTAATCTTTGGATGCATGCATGCTGCTTTGTACCATTGATGCATCTACTGGCAAATGGCGAAAAGAAGATACTTTTATATACGATAATCAATGATGACGGGTGCTTTATGACATTCGACATATATTGAAATTGAGCCTCTCTAAGATCCGGTGTATGCATCCATGCACTGTGAAGTTTACTCAATCATGAATAGAAAATTTATCTCACCTAACGTATTCAAAACTATTTACTTTATTAACGTTTCAATTTTCATTTAAATCTAACATATGTATGAGCCCCATTTTAAAAAGATGCAAAATTAATGTAATAAAATAATTTGATATAAATATTAATTTTAAAATTATATTTTCAACATCTAAATAATTTAAAATAAAATTTTTATATGAATAAATAACTATATAAAATATCATAATATTCTAAAATGTGTAAGGCCTATCTTACAGGTGACAAACTCAAAATTAGAATGTAGTTTGTTTATACAGCAGTATATCTATATATGGGGGCTTTGGGCTTCGTTTTGATGTAATCAAATATATATATATATATATATATATATATATATAT
>JAXCLR010000073.1:7624775-7637105 GCA_035584095.1 Annona squamosa
CACCGTGTGCAGTCACATGCACCTTGGGCCCTACATGATCATGAATGAGAAATCCTCTCCACCTATTGTATTTAGAATTATCCACTTTATTAGCGTACCAATTTTCATCTAAATCCAACATGTGTGATCCCCATCTTAAAATGATACAAAATCAACGTAATAAAACGGTTTAATGTAAAAATTAAGTTTAAAGTAGTATTTTCAACCTCTAAACCGTTTAAAGTATGATTTTTATATGGATAAATAATTGTATAAAGTTTCATTACGATCTAATATGTGTGGGGTCCATTTTACAGCAGCGGTCCAACTGCACTGCATCATATCCCTATATATATATATATGTATATATTTAAGTTTGGCCAACACGATTAGAATTTAGATAACTTTTGCAGATTTTTTCTTAGTAGATTTTCAAATTGATATTAAGACTGTCCTCCTAGTTCCGCACCAAAATAAAGTAGAAAATGTTATGTTAAAACATTTTCCTTTTTCTGTTTCCTAAAAAGAAATTACGAGCGCACATGGCCAACTACAGCAAAGCAGAGTAACAATTATCAAGGTATTGAAGAGCTAGATGGTATAAGTAGGGAGCCGTGGAGGCGCAGAACAGGCAAAGGTCCAGTTAACAGGCGGAGTGTTTTACGGACGCCTGTTTAATTACTTGCTCGAGCCGAGATTTCTTTTTCATTTTCTAGCCTCCCTTTCCATAATTCATATACCCAAATCCAATTAATTAATCTCCCGCGATTATTATTAAAAGTAGAAAGGTGGAGGGAAGAGCGTGAGAACGAGTACGAGGACATCGATCTCTGCACGTGTCTTCTTCTTACTTTGTCTTCTCTTTTCTTCTTTCTCCACGCCCATATACATATAAATATACTCAAAACTTAAAAAGGGACTTTTATGCAGGAGTTCTGTAGTCACAGAAGAGCGCAGCTGCAGCAGATCAGATCTATCTCTTCGAGATTGCAAGGTACGTAGAAGCATTTATTTCATCACTTTGTTTGAGTTGCTTGTATCCACTTCCAAAATATTCAAATACGTGCCATTAACATATGAGAAATGCCGTCGTCGAGTTCAACGGCTGAATTGATAAATGAGTTTAGTGAGGTTGAATTTCTTACTTTGTCTAGAATTTCAAGAAAAAAGAATGGGTTTGCGTGACGATTGTGATCAGCATAAGATCCGATCGGGAGTCGGAACAGATGCTTTCGACTGGACTGTGTGTCCACCGGATTTGATCGTAGTCATCGGTGTAGCAGAGCCTGTGCAGTGCATCTGATGAATGGCTTTGATGATGCACGCCACGCGATAAGCAGCGGTGCTGCAAGAGCTTACGGGATTTCATGCTGGGATGATCGAACAAAGTCACCAACCGTTTTTTGATCACAGAAAACTGAAAAGAGCTGGTGGTCGGCAGTCGACACGTACGGCGCGCGGATTATTTTGAAATATTTTCAGTTGGGCTTGATCAGCATCATAAAATTGATTTGCTTGAAATCTTCATTTTTGCTTGATTTGAGACGTAGCATAAATTTATCGGTAACTTCTGATACAGTTTTATTTTTTAATGATTCTTTGGTGGTCTCATCCTTCAGTAAATTTAAAATTTTTTTAAAAATAACTTAAAAGTGCTGACCCATTTGGTCATTCATAATCATACCCGTTTCAAAATTTTGAATTTTAATTTAAAATTTGAAATTCCTTATTTTCTGTTGTAATTAATTATATTTTAAATTATTATCCGTCGTTTTTCCATCTGAGAAACTTATATAATTTGTTTTTATTAATTTACCGTAATATTATTTTACGTGCTAAGAAAAGTTATGAACGCCTAAACGCCTAATTCTTTCAGATCGTGATGTTATTAGTTGATCATCCAAACATCCAATCGGTGATCAATCATCGTTTTTCTATTAGATTTCTACCCTGCCAAACTTGAGACGAGGAGCTTTTAACAGCCCTGCAGACTGCACAGCATAAAGCACAATCACCCATTTGCTTGGACTTGTGGCGTACATCGTGTGCCCACCCACACTTGAAAACGCTTGAATCTTGCTGCCTCGCTGGATCCATTTCACATGCCACACCTACCATTATTTTATCACAATACTATTGTTATTGGATTCTTTGCCACGACCAGAGGTTCTTAAATTTTGAATCAGTTGTCCTTGCAGATAAACAAGAGAGGGTAAAAGGAAAGAAGGTGAGATATGGAGAAGGGGAATGGAGGTAATGACATCTGGAACTGGAGTAGGTGCCCCAGTTCACTGAGATTGGAGGAAGAAGGAGAGGGTGGTGTGAAAGAAGTTTCAATCCCCCCGCCTCAGACTCCCAAAGAGCCCATGGAATTCCTGTCCAGGTCTTGGAGCCTTTCTGCTTCAGAGATCTCCAAAGCTTTGGCCCAGAAGCGGAAATTCTATCTTTTTGACAACAAACAAGATGTGCTACCTGACTCCTCCGTCTTTCCTCAAAGATACGTGAGTATGACTTCTCAGCAACAACTTATCATTATCTGAACAATTGGACTGCCTGCTGGGATTTTCATTGCTAAAATCAATCCTTGCTCTGATATTGTTTGTGCGTGTTTGTTCGGATACTGCAGGGAAGCCAACAGAGTCTGGGCCAATGGAGAATGTTACAAACCCAAGGGATTTCCGATATGAGCAATTATCCTGCATTCAGGCCTAATCCTTTCGATTACTCCCAGGGAAAAGAGGTGATTGGAAGTCCATTTTCCTGACATTCGTCGTAATCAAATGAAGCCTGTTTATGATGACTTGCTGGCATACAGAGCCCAATCACACTGCTACCTAAGCATATTGAGGGGCCTTATATTGTAACTAGTTATATAAGATTAGGCCCTCCAGTCTTCAATCATCCAATGATTTGTGCTTTGAAATATGAGATCTAAAAGCCGTTGTTTTACTGCAATTGCAATAAATTCCATCTTTTTGGGATTTGAGATTCATTGATGCATGGCGCGGTGAATGCTTGGACCATGTTAATTCACCGTTACCAATCTATTGGGTCCATGCGGGATGCGGCATTATCCAAAATCCCTGTCTTCTTCGTACTAGAAAACACCCTAGTAAAACAGCCAACTGATGGACGGCTGGGATGCTGTTTGTTATTTGCGTCCTAGCACCATGGGAACCTTCCACGTCTAGCATAGAATTTAAAAAAGACTTCTAGAGTCAGCTGATTTATACCCAGCATCATTTGATTGATGCAGCCGTGCAGAGTGCTTAATCTGAGTAACCCACGGCGAGCAATGGTGGGAAGATGGTTCCAGAACAGGGAGTTCGCTAGCAACAGACTGAAGAAGAAAGAGAAGGCACGCATCGACAATGCACGCGTGCATGCAGCAACGTCAGTGGCTGGAGTAGCTGCGGCTGTGGCTGCTTTAGCTGCTGCAGCAAATGCTGACAATCCCAACTCAAAAATGAGTGCTGCCATGGCATCAGCAACAGAGCTTTTAGCTTCCCACTGCATGGAGATTGCGGAGCTAGCAGGGGCCAGCCATGAGCATGTGGCCTCTGTTGTTAGATCGGCAGTGGATGTAAGGACCGCCAGTGATCTTATGACTCTGACAGCTGCGGCAGCAACAGGTATACGCTATTGTCCTTATCAATGCCACTCTCCAATGTAAAGCTTAGCTGCACGACCATCCACCATTTCATTTCATTTCCTTGATTTTATTTTTTTTCTTCTCTTGCATGATAAGCTTTGAGAGGAGCAGCAACATTGAAAGCTAGAGCACAAAAGGAAGGGAGAAGCAGCGCAACCATCATTCCATATGAGAAGAGTGTTGGGTCAGCTTGCCATCTTGTTCAGCTCGGTGAACATGAAGGAGATTGCAGCAGCTCCAGCATTAGAAGCAAAGAAGGGAAACTGCTCAAGCGTACACGGAAGGGTATGGTGTTTAAATTTGTTTTGCTGATTTTATCTTCAGTCAAAAACTGATTCTCAGACACTATCTTTGCACTTGGCAGGTCTATTGCACTGGAAGCAAGTCAGCGTGTACATTAACAAAAATTCACAGGTAAACATGAAACTTACACACACACACACACACACAATATTTGTGGGAAAAGCATAAAGGTCTAACAACTATCATATTGCAGGTCATGGTTAAGCTTAAAAGTAAGCATGTTGGTGGGGCATTTTCAAAAAAGAAAAAGAGTAAGTCTGATGTTCTAATTATCCAAGATTTTACTGAATTTTTGGAGTATAGGGCTGTATAATTTTGATTGTGCTGCCCTAATATAGTTGTGGCATCAGGCATTGTCTATGGTGTCTGTGATGACACTCCTGCATGGCCAGGAAGAGAAAGAGGAAAAGCTGGGGAAGAGAGAGGTTGCTTTGGCTTAAAAACGGCACAGGGACTCCTGGAGTTTGAGTGCAAGAACAAGATTCATAGGCAGAGATGGGTCGACAGCATTCGAGAACTTCTAAGACAATCGGGCAGCAACGAACAAGCAGAGCAGTCCCTAGAACTGCTAAAGCTTGAATAAGGATCTGACGGGGAAAAAGGTTGTAAGGATAAAAAATGCAAATGATGGAGGTTTTTAACTTGATGTATATCAACCAACGAAAGAAGTGATAATGGATGTAAAGTGAGTAATGATCTACTTGGCATTCGGGGACTGATCAGGTTTTCAATAATATAGCGACTTGAAGATTTCAATAGATTTCAAACATGTCATGTGGCTTTTATAAACTTCAAGGTTGCACCGCGCAACTAGTTTCGATCATGCATTAGAACATGACAACTTGCTTGAATGTCTAAAAAAGTTCCCGCCTATGGGAGTTACGCAAGCACAAACGAGGGTGCTAGCAAATGGCAATACTACCTCACTAATTAGAGATTGCGGATCTGGAAGAGACAGGAATCAGGTACTTCGGATTTAGTATGGATGAAGAAGATTCTCGTGTACACCTATGCTCTCTCTCTCTCTCTCTCTCTCTCTCTTTCAGTTCAGTCTCATTATTTTAGAAGGAACAGTGGCTATTCCAACACAAGTAGTTTTCCGATCTGGATCTATTTCCCCTAGTTCCCAACGGGTCAAATAGCCATAACACAAGCATACAACAACCGAAGACTTCGAAAAGACAGGGCATAGAATTTATTTATTTATTTATTACAGATGCGTTTGTAAATTGATAAAATTTTTGGCAAATGATAAAACTTTTGAACAAAATTTTTTATATTAAAGTTTTTGAAATTAAAGGAAATGATGTAACATGATAAAGGTAATGATAAAAAGTTAAAAATAAAATAAAACAGATAAGTTATATCTATGAGTAACTGAGTATTGAAAAGTAGAAAAATTATATAGAAAGAAGAAAAAAATAATTAATAATATGATAATTGTAGAGAGTGAAAAATTTTAAATTAAAAAGTTTTAGTTTTAAAATTTTTAGTATTTAACAAACATCCCCTACATTGAAGTTACAATGGAGACTACACCTTCGACAGTTTGCCGGCGTCGAAATCAGGATCAACACTTATGCACCCATATATCATACCATTGAGTTATGCCTTGGTTCACCTGTGCATTGGTATTAACTTCATGCCAACGTAAATTAAAATGCTGACCACTTCCGTTGCTCTAATTCCGTTTTTGTGGGTTATTTCAATACTGATTCCCTTTCCTGTTTAAGCTTTCAGCTGCTATGCAGCAAGCTAATTTAGAAGACGGAAATATCCAATCCGATCAGCTGATGGAATCTTAGTAAATTACATCGCAATGGTTATTTTCGGGGATTTGCCCATTAATAATGCAAAATAAATAGAGAAGAATGATACACATCAGGAAGCAGCAAATCCATCTTACACCTTAAAATACAACGGTCTTGACTTTTTCATAACGCAGCACCCGAAGCTCGCAGTATGAATTTATGGCCTTCTGCAAACATTGCTTCTCAAGATTTTCTGATTTCTGGACAAAACTTCTTAGGTTATCTCGGTGTGAGACTCGTTCAACCTGCAAACCAAAATCTTAGTTTATTTTAAACTCAATTAGCATCATAAACATATCATGCTGCATCAAAACAAAGGCTCTGCTTGCTGCAGTGAACGGGAAACATGAAACCTCAAATTCAGAAATAATTGCTTCCCAACAAGCTAATGGCTGAAAACTCACCATCTGTTCGATAATAGGACCTGCGTCGAGTTCTTCAGTGACGAAATGGCTTGTTGCACCAATCAGTTTTACTCCAGCATCAAAAGCCTGCAAACACTAACAAGAGCATTAGCCAAAAGTATTAAAATCGATACATTGATGTTCAAGGAACTGTGAATGAAGATCTTCAATGAAAGATAAGCATATCTAACAATTTACTGATGTTCAAGGAACTGCAAAGGAACATTATTCAACAACAACAAATATCTGACCTGTTTAGAAGGATTTCCACCCTTGAATGATGGCAGAAGACCATGGTGAATATTAATTACATCTTTTCCATAGGTCTTCAGAAATTCCCCAGATAAAACCTACAGAACTATTTGATCACCAATAAATTTCAAATGTGATAGAGAAGATATTAACTGTAGTTGCGGATTCGTGCAGAGCAGAGGAATTTATTCCCGTGGTTAAGGGCTGATGTCAAGCAGCCAATGCCAGCCAATCAAAGCAAAAACTATTAGAAATCTTGAAAATAGCATAACAAATTTTGAAAACCACCCATGGATGGATCAGAAAGGGCAACAAGAAGCCCATCATCATCGTCATAATCGTTGCATCCAATCATTTTTATTTAACAAGAACATAATCAGTACTTCCAATTATCAGCCATAGTCAGTACTTCCATTATCAGTGTTTGCATTTTGGTGCATTCCATTGTATATGGGTCAAAATGGAGCATGTTTCTCCTCTCTTTCTAGTCCGAAGATCTCCTCTCTTGATTGGATTATAAATTAGGAAGGAAGAAGAATCAGGAGTCTGTCTTCCAACTTCGCCAGGTTGGTAGAAATATCCATGAAAAGATGCTTGAAATGCCATGACAATTCAAAACAAAAAAACTACATGCGTTTCTGGCACATGAAACTCACTGGTGAGCAAAATGGTTATTTGGCTTCTGTTCATCATAAAAGTATAATGTGACCTAAAGCTCTCAATTACCTGCATGTACCTTGCAAGCACGAGAAAATCAGTGCCACTAACCAACTTCAAGATTTCCTCTTCACTCTTGTTACTGGATGTTGTAGGCAAGTAATGGTAGGGAATTTCATGTCTTTCAAGGAACCTCATTATGTGAGTATTTGGAGCTCTCTCATGGTTACTGAAAAAAAAATTAGGACAAAAATATGTCAGTTAACATTTGAGCGAAGAATCCTGTAAAAAGATATACAAAACAAAATAATTTCCACCTTATTACACAATTTATATCCACAGGAAGCCTCCCCTCCTGCCATCCATGTAACAAGTCTGCCAGGCAATGTTCCTGCAACAATATGGGGTGCGTTTGACAATTAATAAAACATGTCAAGTTAAAACTTTTCAATCCAAAACTTTTCATTTTCTACAACTATCATATTTTTTAATCATTTTTTCACATTTTTTTATACAACTACCCTACTTTTCAATCATTTCTACACAATTATCCACACAACTAACCTATCTATTTTAACTTTATCCTCTTTACTACTCATCATTACCCCTATTATATCACATCATTTGACAACTTTTACTTTCTAAAACTTTTCACCAAAAGTTTTATTTATTACCAAACTCACCAATGGTTTCTAAAATGTTGAATAAATAATGCATTGGCAGTAATCGAGAGTAAAGAGAGAAGCATGCATACAAGAAGATTACATGAACTCAAGCACTGGTGATGCAGCCAACAGAGGACACACTCTCCAAAGTTGGAAGCGGAAGTAATAAAACTTCATAATGAAAAAGTTATTACTGTAAGTTTTTGAATTGGTATAAACTGTTATAGTATAATAGGGGTAACAATAAGGAGTAAAGAAAATAATGTTAAAATAGATAGTTTAATTGTATGAGCAGTCGTGTAAAAATAATTAAAAAATAGGATAGTTGTATTGTAAGATATAAAGAAATGATCGAAAAATAAAATACTTGTGGAGAGTAAAAAATTTTGGTTGTAGCTGAACACACCCTAAGACTATAAAGCTAACATCTATAAGTAAAGTGATGGCATGGCAGGTTGACTTTACTTGTTTTGACGTAAGCACCACAATTTTATATTTTGGATCCAGATCTGGCACCCGTACAACAGATTTTTCTGCATTAAACATCTTCGAGAGCCTCTGGAAGTCATCATCCACCACAGCCCGCGGCCACTTTTCAGGGTCAAAGATGAATTCACTGCAGAACCGTTGGACCCAGTTAAATCCTTACAAAGACATCATGCTATAGTTTATATAACAAACTAAAAGTAATTAAAGCATTGACAGGGGTTTATCTTCTAACACATGGAAAGTGCATTGTAGAAAAGCATCTGTTTTACTGTGTATACAGTTCTACATGCACTAACAAAACCAAGCGTAAATGGTTATGGTATTTAAGAGGCCCACTGCACAACCAGATGAGAGAAGTAATCCAAGTTATGTCCATAACGCACCATACAGCAGGTGAAACCATACATTGGTGAATGTTTGATCTCACCACGGCCTTTGATATGTTCCTCTGAGGTGGTTCCAGATCTCTCAGGGTGATGGGCTCATACGGAACATAGTGTCTCCCCGAACAAAATTGGCATTATAAAAGGTATTTATGGTTGGCTTCATATGCTATTTGACCACATGGATTCTAAAGCTTCCAATTTGATACATTACATCTGAAATTATCAATACACCATGTTAGTTTCGCCTAACTTCTCATGTGGTATATGGTCATGAAATGTGAGCTAAAGAGCAGTCTTCGGCAAAAGATTTATGTTGATCATTCCCATTCAGAGGAAAAGTGGAAAAAGGCAGAGAACTCCGGATTATCTATATAGCCAGGGCTGGGTCGAGCAGCAGGCTAGCAAAAAATGCAGCTAATTCGTGACGACTATTCGAACAATTCTGAGAATGTTTCGGAGCATTTGTTAATCCCTAGAACCAGGCAATTTGGAAGCATAACACCAGGAGGGTCACTGTCGATTACAATTCTGTGAAATCCAGTGGTCTATGTGAAAAATGTGCTGTCTGGCGTCTATAAATCTACAATCAAAAGTAACAGCAACTCAAAGCAACGGATTCCAATAAACATGACGACAAATTAAAGCTTTACAATAACATATGGAAGGTTCTATCTCACTTGCAATCCCCTAGAAATCTACTTCGACTTGAAGAGAATGCATCTCTGAATTTTATTTGGAATAATCACAAGCACGGAATAAACTTTACCAGAAAACACAGGAAGAAACAAACATTAAGATGGCCAAAATTCAATATTTCGAAAGATTGCAGTCTGGACACATCAAAAAGGGCAAGCGAAAGATTATAAAAGCGAAACCACCATCTGGAGTAGAAAATCTGCTTGTTCTCGGGAACAAACACATCGACGTTATTTATGTTCCCTCCACGAGAAGCGATACACTCCGACAATTTGGCGACGATGCCGACCGAATCCTACCGGCAAGCAAAAGGATAAAGCAATGCAACATCAATTTCCAAAACAAAGCCGAGGTAAAGGAACCATGTCACGATCGAAGATCTGAAAGTGGAAGGGAACGGAAGGGCGGTCGTGATGGATTACTACCGGGCAGTGGAAAACATGGATTCCGAGCGTCGAAGCGAATCTCCGGAAGAATGGCACGGCGAAACCAGCTGATATTGGCGGGAAGAGGGCGGAGATGATAGTGTGGCGGAGCATGGGTAATTTGGGAAAATTCACAGAGCGGCGAAAGCTTTGTTTCGCAGCTCGAGCGGAGAGAAGAGAGTGGCTCGCGGCGAAAGGAGGAAGATGGGCCTCCTCAACCTCAAGTTCAAGTGCAAGTGTGCAACCATCGCTCCCCTGCGGCGCACGAGCCTTAGCCGATGCCAACGTAGTCGCGAAACAACAACAGCAGCAGCAGCAGTGTCAGCATCAGAGAGAGAATTTAGCGCCATGACTCAGAAAAGGCGATAACAGCAACACTGCTACATTTTATGATGTCTGAATTTCAACTTTGTAGTCTTTGGAGTACACTTTTAGAAATTATTCGTTCTTTAATATGAAATTATTATTTCTCATTATTTCCGCTTTTGAGACCGGGTATTTGCACCTCAAATTTATGAAATTTAGACTTTTTTACTTTTAAATTTTACATTTATAATAGATGACTCAAAGTCTGACCCCTCCGCTTATGTGAAATTTTGACACTCTCGGATATGTTGGATACTTAACAAAACTTTTAAAAGAAAAATTTTTTATGTAAAAGTTTTTAAAATAGATGAAAGTGATGTAATATAATAGTACAATGATAGTGAGTAAAAAATAAAGTTAAAATAAATAATATAATTATATAAAAAGTTGTCAAGAAAGATTTGAAAATAGAGCAGTAGCATAAAAAGATATTAAAGAAATAAACAAAATAGAGTAGACGTAGAGAAAAAAAAGCTTTATATGAAAAAACTTTTCTTTGTGAATACCAAATGTCCCTTATTTAATTTTCTTCAAACCTTAAATACACCACCCTATTTAGTTGAACTTTTCAGGGCCATATTTTATAGATTTTTTCCGAAAAATATTTTATTAAGACATAAGAAGGATTTTATTCATTTCAATTCTAAGGATTAACGGAGAGTGCTCATGCCAAGTATTTGTCCTAAAGATTCCTGGTCAATTGAGTGTGAAGCATTTGTCTCTCTGTTATATTGTGCTGAAACTTTGTCTCCATATTTAGCATGGTGTAGCTTGTGTCTCTAAAGTTAAGTTGTAAAAAGGTCTCAAAAATTAATCGTAATATAAATTGAAATGATTATAAAATATATAACAATCAAGAAAAAAAATTAAGATTAATCCCGTTAGAATTTTACGTTAATGAAGAAGCGGAAGATATGTATTTCCAAAACTTTAATTTATTTGCTGCAAATACGTAACTTAATTGTCAAAAGGTATTTCATCCAAAAAAGTGTCAAAAGGTACATATTACAAAACTTGAGTAGCCTATGTGCAAATCCCCTTCTCGAGGCCATAATTTTTTTTTTTCCGAATAGATACTTTCATTGTGCTGTACCATTAAATATTTCAATATTGTCTCATTTGGACCCATTTTGATGACTATATTAAAATTTAATTTGTGGGTTACATTTCAAAATTTATTTGTTTAACCACGACGTCAAGTTCATCAATGCAGGGTATTATGTTTTAGTCGGTGGCAATTGAAATGCGAGTCGCTTAATAATTTGATTTTTATAATATTTAGAATTAAGAAAAATAGCTTAAATGAACAGGATCAGTGAATGAGATCCGTGATATCTTACTGAAGTGTTACACGAGAGGAAGGTGAAGACACATTTGGAACTTGAAAAATATTTTTAATAATTTCTTACTAAAATTTATTTTCGTGAATTTTCTTGTAAATTATAGGAGATAATTTTCTATTTTTAAAGATATAAGGGTATTAATCAAACTACAAGTGTGTATGTTTAATAATAAAACTTTTTAAATTAAAATTTTTCACACTCGATAACTATCTTATTTTTTAATTATTTTTTTATATTTTCCTATATAGCAACTTTACTTTCAATCATCTTTTCACACTTCACTGCCATCTTAATTTTTAATAATATCTTCACATACAACAACTTTACTATTTGATATGAAACAACTTTATTATTCAATCATTTTTACACACCTAATGATACAACTAACCAACCTATTGATACAATTACCTTATTTTTCACTCTTTAATAAAAAAAAATTATCCAAAGGTTTTTATTTAAAGCTAAAAATTTTCTATTTAAAATTTTTTATTCTCCATAACTACTTAATTTTTTAATTATCTATTCACATTTTTCCTAATAATACAACTAATCAATCTATTGATACAACTATCTTATTTTTCACTCTTTAATAAAAACTTTTATCCATGGGTGCTTATTTCAAGCTACAATTTTCAATTTTCAATTTCTCACTTTCATAATTACTAAAAATTTTAATTATTTATTCATATTTTCTTATATAACTAATATACTTTTCAATCATTTTTATACAATTACTTATATAATTATTTTATCTATTTCGACTTTATTTTCTTTATTCTTTATCATTACCTCTATTACACATATCACTTTTTTATTTAAAAACCTTTTACAATAAATAATTTTTATCCAAAAATTTTATCATTTTCCTAACACATCCCAAAATAAAATTTTAATTTTATTAT
>JAXCLR010000073.1:7648413-7662095 GCA_035584095.1 Annona squamosa
CAAGTATATTTAATATATGTATCAATTTTTAATATTTTTGAAAATTTTTAGATATTATTTTCGTATTTTTAAGAAGTAGTGGCATTAATTTTTAAAAATTCAAAATAAATATCTAAAAATGTTCAAAAGTATTAAAAATTAATATACATATTAAATATAATTGAATTAACATTCAAGTAAAAAAAATTTGAAAAATAAATAAAAATAAATAAGGGTATGATGCTCCCGGGTGCATGTAATCACTCCTGGGTGCACCAGATCAGAACCCGTGACGGAATGTGTTGGGTTGGAAAAACATTTCTAAATGACCAAATTACCCATATTTTCCATCGCACAACGTTTTTAGCACCTTCAACGCCCTCCCCACGATGACGCCGTCTGATGCTTCGCTCAACAGCACTTTTTCGAGGACCAAAACGATCCCAAATTGGACGAACAATGATCTCATCTTCCACCTCCTAGCCACGACGATGAGGCACAACAACTCGGACTCGATCACTCTGGAACCCCCTCCTCCACACACTCAACCAGAACAATCTGGAAATCCAATCCTCCCTCTGGGACATCCATCTGAAGCACGCCACCGGGAAGCCCAATCCATAGTTATCTTCCATGGTGATGAAGACCTCCAACACCTTCTTCGTATCGACTTTCAAATCCAAATTGACCCAAGCGATTCAACTTCTCGACCGAGGAGGCCGCCTTCTTCACGGCTTCCCTCTTCTCCGCGAGCACCAAGCAAAGTACTCTGACGACGCCTTCCGCCACCTGCATGTACTCCGCACAAATGTCAGCAACAAGCCCGAGGATCACCCCGACACAGTCGGCGTCAATCAAGAAGTCGTGGTCTTCCTTCTCAAAATTAAGGAGGAAATCGGCGATCTTTGCAAGGGAATCAAGAAGGAAAGCAAGGGAGGATGACATTTGAGGGCAGAGAGGAGGGAAGGCCTTATGGTGAGGGTGGGATTCGCGAGAGAGGATGAGGCAGTGGGGGTGTTGTTGGGGATAAGGCCTTTGGATTGGAGGGGCTGCATGGTGGCAGGGCAAGTGTTGTTGCCATCGTCAATCTAGATCTGGATGCTAGAACGGTCGTAGGTGTTGCCGGTGCAAAGGCTGACCGGTGATTTCATCACGTCCAAGAAGATTGGGCATTTGGAGATTGGGACTTCAATTCCTATAGGAAAGAGATGGATGTGAATGGAAGTGAATTTCTGCTTAGGTTAGTGAGAGAGAGATGGGGATTTGGGACTAGGATTGGAGGCTTTTGTACCTGGTGAGAGTCAAAGAAGCTTGGAATTGTCATCGCCAAATGATTCTTCACCATCTTTTCTTCCTTGTTCCCTACAAATAATGGCTTTGATATGGAGAAATCGGATCTGACTACAAGAGGAGAAATAAATGGCCAACAGCATAGGAAGCAACACTTGTGCAGTCAACCGACACCCCAAATTGCTATTGTTGATGAAGTGAAATGCTGCAATCGGATCTAGAGTCGCAAATTGATTTCAGACCTCATATATTTGATTGTTACTCAATCTGTTGAAATAGATGGTTAGGGAGAAGATTTTAGAAAAGGAGCATTGAGAGAGAAATCACATGCCATAAACCCAGCAGCCATGAAAATCGGTATTGAAGAAGAGATCAAATTGTTGCCGTTCACAACCCTCATGGGTACTTTCATCATATCCACTCTCCATTAACACCGTGTGGAATGAAAGTGATGGTTAGGGGCCTGTTTGATATTTGAAGTTTACTTAGTGGGTATATATGAAATATTTAATACTTAGTGGGTATATTTGAAATTAAGGGTAAAAGTTGTGGATATATTTGAGATTAACTTTAAATTTAAAGAGGGCTTTTTTTAAATATATCAATTATATTTGGTTCTAATTCTAAATATACCTATTATATTTCAAAATTCTAAATATATTTATTATATCTACTTTAATTTCCAAAAACGTCCATTATGTAAAAAGCGTAAGTTAAATTTTTTTAAATATCCAAAATACTCCTATTATAAAATAATAAATAATGAAATGAAATAGAAAGGAAATAAAATTAGAGTTCTCTAAATTTAGAAATTATGTTTAATTAGGGCACCGGTAAGTTATAATATTGAATTTTTTCAATGTCTTCTTAAATTCAAAGGGCATATTAGTAGTTTACATATTCACTAACACATTAACTCATGGAATAAGCATTTTTAGAATTAAATGCAAATGTAGTATGTATATTCGTAATTTTGGAAATATTATTAGTATATTTGGAATTAAAGTCAAACCTAGTGAGTATATTTGAAAAAAATTCATTAAAATATGATTTATATATTTCAAATCAAAATTATTTAAAAGAATATATTCTGATAGCTGATATGAAAAAATTGAAAAAATCTATTAATCATTAAAAATTATTTTAGAAATAATTGTCTACAAATGAATTATTCCGATTACTTGTCAATAATAACATTTTCCTACACAAAAACGAAGTGTTACCGCTTTTAGTCTTTTCCTGCAACTTACATTAAAACAATTTATTTTGAATATCAGGTCGCTTGATAGGTCGATTTCGAATTAATACCAACCAAGTTGCATCCTAAGTACATCATCATAATTATTATCATAAGTCATTTTTCACCTAATGGGTCAGTTGCATAGATTAGATTTATATCAGAATACAAGAAGAAAGATATGAAGAAAATTTTTATGCATCAGCTGCTAATTTGACATATCAACCCTCACTTTTATCTGAGCTTAGAACTGACAACAAGATAAAAATTCTAACCGACAAGGTCTAAATGAAAATTTAATTCAATTCTTTTTATTACCGCCATATCGTCCCTTCTGATCACTCCATTTCCCAACTTCTAATTTCTAAAACCTTCACTTATACCATATTGCTTCACTTGTAAAGCCTTCGTACTCTAGAAGAAAATTAGAATCATAATCCAAATCTTAAAATTAAATGAAATGGAAAAAAAAAATTTGACAAAGTAGAACAGCATCCGGAAAATTTAATCATAACTCGATCTTCAATAACAGATTTTATTGAAAGTAAATCTCTAAGAAATTAATTGAAAAATATTATCAGAAAAATCAAAATACGAGGCCATAGGTCAAAAAAGCTTTTTTAGAGTACCAGAGGTCCAGAGGAAACAAGTAACTAAAAAGCAATCAATGTAAGTGGGATTCTACAAGAGACTTTCCTGTCCTTACCTTCAAGAGGAAGGGAGAGCTAGAGAGCAGATACGATGAGGAAAACGGGAGGGAGAGCAGGGATTCAGACTTCAGAGACGAAATGACCGATCGCAATGACACGGGCTTTCCCGGTTTCTAATTCAAGAATCAAGACCATAGTCACACGCGATACGCCACGTCCGTTAAACAAAGGCTTCCGTGGAATGAAGAAATGGAATGGGAACATAATAATGTATAAGGATAATGTAAAAAATTGTATTTGGAAATGAACAATTATATTAGGACTTGAAAATCTCATCCCCCTTTACATCTCATTAAAGCATTTCTTAGGGCTTGTTTCACCACATCGAAAGATAAAAGTCAAAAAATAAGCCCCACATGTTGTGAGGGAAGCTAGAATTTTTAGCTTTCCTTATAAAGCTCGCATCCACTGTTTTATGCTAATAAATAGCCAACAATCAATTTTGTATTCGATTGTCAAACACTCAATCTTGAAATCTATGCGCATTTTTCACGCTAAGTGTATAACAAGCAAGTCTAGACAGGGCCTTATTAGAACAAAACTCCTCCCGGAATTCAGCTAGCAGCATTCTCACCCTGCTCCAAAAACTCATCAACTACCATCCACACATGCCAAACCCAAATCAATGGTTCTAACACCAGTTGTGACAGCAAAACATTAGCACAGAAAACTACCAAAACACGTAGGATTATTGAATACATCTACCTATAATACTGGCAATGTAAGCCAGTGATTTGGAATGTCTATAAACAGTATGAATGTCGCATTCCAGATGAAGATTAAGCAAAATAGTATCCATTCTCAATGCAATGCCATTCTATTCGACCAAGGTTGCAGAATATCCATTGAAAGAGTTTCAAAGACAACCGCAGTACCATTTCACTGCGAAAAATGTGGCGCAAGATGGAGCAAATATGGGGCATTGAGTCTCAGGTTTTACATCAATGTGTCGATTTCTATAAAATGAATAAAAGAAAGGAAAAGAAAAAATTGTTAGGGCAAAAGGCAAAGCAAAAAAAACACCTCACTAAACTGCGCAATTACCATCTTTGGATTATTTCCTTGGAAAATTATAAGGGCTGTATTTCCAGATTGGTGCGTTCAACACTGTTTGAGGATGTTGTTGAAACCTTGTTCTCGTTCATGTTCATTTCCTGCACTGGAGGGGGGTTTATAATGGTCATGGGCATCACAACATTATCAGACAGCCGTCCCTTCATTTCTCGGTGCTCTTGACAGATGGCGCACCAATGCATGCAGCAATGTACTAGGCATGGATCACATGGTGAGTTCTGCAAACCATTTTGCAAGAGATAAATCATCAAATTAAAGACACCCCAGGGCTAACATAAGAGCAGAATTCACAGATGAACCATATGCAAAATCTGTTATGATTCCTCCCAGTGCCAGTTTGGACCCTTTCCCTGATACGACTGAGTCATGAGAACGGAAGTGCATCAAGGATGTTGGAGTTGCTTTTTTTTAAGACTCCAAGCATACACTATTTTTGAATTTCAAACGAATCTTCATGTTGGCCATTCGTTTTAATAGGCCTTTTTGAACATTCCACAGATCATAGCTTCAATCATGAGAAAACATTTATATCAAGGATATGTTATTCATGAAGTTGAGCATATTAATTCCACCTTTAGAACCATGACGTTGACAGGTGTCAAATAAAATTCAAACCTGAACAGAGACATTATGGGGAAGTTCAGGTATATGGTTATTTCTGTCTTGGTAACAAACTCAAACATCAAACTCTACAAAAGTTTATTAGTATATAAAAACGGGAATACTTCTGTGAAACCGAGTTTCATAGAAGTGATTTCATGAAACCCTTTTCATTTTTGAAATGTTGATCCCTAATGGAAAATCTAATCCATTCATTGTATTTAACAAAATTTATTTAGCTCAAAGACTAAGTTTCATCCCAATTAAATACATGGATAGACTACATTTGCTCAAAAATATGTGCATTCATATGTAAATTATGAAAAATACTTAGATCCATTCACACATGTATTAGAATATAATAATACTTCATAGGACATTTATTTACGTATTATTGATATTTTAGATGGTTTAGACATTGAAAAAACTACTTTAAAGTTGATATTTTAATATTGAACCATTTTATTATGTTGATTTTACACATTTATAGATGAGACCTATATACAGTGAAATTAAAAAAATAAAAGAGTTTCAAAGATACTATAAATGATGCTATATACAATGTATGGAGTGGATTTTCTATCAACCATAAAAATTTTAAAAATAGAAAGAGTTTCGTAGAAGAAGGGTTTCATAGAAGCGTCTCTAATATAAAAATATTACCATGTGACAATGATACTCTTCTTTACAGGTCTGAATTGAACTTTCCTAAAGTCTTAGTGTTTGCTCAGTTAATAAGAGGAGTTGGTAAAAATGGAATCCACATGAAAATAATAAACCAACGTGCGGTTTTGCTTAACTCATTTACCACCCAGGAACCCTACATTTTCCTAATTATTGTTTACTCTATAACAGTTTTGAAACTCGCACATCTGCCAAGTGCATGAAAAGAAAACAAGGATGCTATGTCTAAATTCCTAGCCAAGAATCAAGAATAGCATGAATTGTTGGACTGTCCCTAATTTAGGACAAGCAGACAGTTCTAATCTTCACAGAAGCATATTTGTGGGCAAACTAGATGATTAAAAGAACATCAGTTGAATCTTCAAATCACCTCTATTTCCCCGAATATCACTCCAATGGATAGGTTAGGTTGGAAGATAAGCATAGATTGAGACAACCAACCCGAAAGAGCTGACATTATAATAACATCTTGTCAAAGATAAAGTCACCGATTCATGCATGAAAGACAAGGACAGTTTGACACATATCACTTTATTTCCAAAATCTCAAGAACCATAAATAGTGTTCTGCAGTGCCAACAGGGCGTGTGGGTTGGATTCTGTACCAAGCTGATAAATGCACCAATTACAACTAAAGAATCCAAGAAAGATGGTCTATACACATGTTGAGTGCTTTTTGCAATCACCTATACAGCAATAACATGCATGTGTACATATTTATAATATTTATTTGAAATTTTAATCACATTAGCTCTAATAGATGAAGGTGTCTATTGTATCTACAAGAAAAGTTGAAATACCGTGAGATGATATTTCTTCTGCAAAGACTGCCTGAACAGACCAGTATAGATGCCACACATCCACCATGCGAATAACAGCCCCTCACCAATCAGGAAAGTCGTTCTTGGTTCAATACCATGGAGCAATGCTGTTGCGGCTGCAAGTGCCATTCCTCCTTCAACAAAAATAGCATGACAAATGCATGGTTTGGTCCAATCAATATCTTCTCTCAAGTTCTCAACATTGCGGCCAAATAATACACAAGGGCAGAACAATCCAGTCCAACCTACAAAGCAGATGGATGATAGAGTTTAAAATCAGAATGATAACTAGATAAGCATTAATGACTTCTACTAAACTGAAAAGTTGAGGCCTGTGGGAGCAACTATGACTTATATTTGTTCAGAGGAAAGGAGCATTAGAGGATACAGGTTGATGCATTAGGTGACATGTATCCTTGAATGCACAATTTGTATTCTACAATTGCTCATAATAGACAAAGAATCAAAACTAATCATTGCCATATCTAAGAGCCAATGGCTAAACAAGAACAAAACATTCACATAGGACAGTAGAAGATATGGATTATCATCATCGTTGTCATCGAAAGCTATTTCCCACCCATATGGGGGAGCAAAAACCATGCACATTGTATCACCTCTCTCCAGTTTTGGATAGGAAATATATCCAAAAATGATATTGCTTTTGTTTTGTGCCAGTGATTTCAAAACCCTGGGTCTGCTTTTGGCTTCTGCTAAAAAAAATTCATAATCTCGTGTTTTGCAGTTCATTTCATAATCACAGGACTGTTTTTCACTATGATTGAGAACTACAGAGCTCCAGGAGCAAACTTATTTTTATAAATGATACAAAGCAAGAGAAAGGACACCCCCGGTGTTAATTGCCCGTTGCAACTCTATATAATGAGTTCCTTTAACTTCAATAATGATTTCAATAGAACATGGTTATTACAATCAGCTAACAGAATATTAATTTCTTTCGCTGTCTATGAACTTCTAACTTTAATTTGTACATGGAGTTCACTAAAAATTTTGACAATTACCTATACTTTGGTGCGATACACTTTTTTTTTTTATTATTATTAAAAGGTGCAATACACTTAAACTTGAACAAGAACATAAAGATAAACCCATGAAGTCAATTAGATATAACATTGTCTTTCTAGAAACTAGTATCTTCCAGATCAAATGTATGCAATCAACTGAACTTCAGTGAAATAAATACGTGGATCTGTAACTTCAAAACTGCAAGTCAACTTCTCAATGGAGCACTTGACGCAACATCCCGTCAATTAGATATGCTTTGAGTGCAACCTTAAGAATAGGTAATAGACCAAATTAAACATAGGGAAATCTCTACATACATCTGAAGCCTTTTTGAATCATTTATAAATATTTAAGTTTTATTGGAATTTTTTTAAATGACAAAACCATCAATTTTTTCAATAAATGCCCTGTATATTCTAGAAAAGCTTGCTACCAGAAGTAAAACAAACACTCATCCAAGCAACTGCATTGCAAATGATTGGTTAGAAGCCAAAGGTTTTAGCATTTCTAAAAATGTTTTGGTAAATTATCGGCATGTCCATAAGTATTTCAAAAGCATTAGTTGAATTTCAATTATCAGAAAAGGAGTAGGCGAATTTGCAAATGCACCTAATATATTTGGGGTGTGTTTGTTTAGCATAAAAAAGTGTCAACTAAAACTTTTCAATCTAAAACTTTTCAATCTAAAACTTTTCATTCTCCATAATTACTCTATTTTTTAATTATTTTTTCACATTTTTTTACACAAACTATCCTACTTTTCAATCATTTTTACACAACTACCCATATAACTAACCTATCTATTTTAACTTTATTCTCTTTACTTCTTATCATTACTCCTATTATATCACATCACTTTCTATTGATTTGACAACTTTTACTCCAAAAACTTTTCATCGAAAGTTTTACCTTCAACCAAACACACCCTTGATATTAAGAGGAGAACATGACAAGGTGTAAACAAGTTTGCTTTGAAATCAATATTCAAAATATGCATTGATATTACTTGTTGGGTGATATAATTGTCAACCAAAGGACTTCAGAAGTTGATTTCATGGGGTGATATTGTGGAAAGACTTCAGAAGTTGAGTTCATGGTACCAATTACATGACTAAAATGCTTCCTCATTAAAATATATGGCTTAACTTCAGAGGTCGACTTGTTCTGGTGCCTTTGAAAACATCCTGCTTATTTCGAACAAAAGCAGAATACCCCACTGCATAACATGCATGACAGATGGATGATTCTTAGCAGCAGAAAAAAGATTGTAAATTCTACCAGCAAGAAGGGGTTTCGAGAATGAGGAAAACGAATTTTCTCATTCATGCAATTTGGGTTTCCTTGCTTAATACCGGAGTGTTTCAAGGATAAGACAGAAAGCTTACAACTATCGGTATCTTGAATACAACCAAAAATCCCAGTAGTCCAGGGTTCATCAGCTGGGGGCTCGTAAGACTCAGGAAGGGGTTGTCCACATTCAGGGCATCTGTGAACTTCCAACTGTCCAAAAAGACAGAAATGCTCAGTTTATCTAACAGGAGTTCAAGGATTACTAGCAGAATTCAAACAAACAGCAGCCATGAAACGCTACGAAACAACGGCTCGTAAATACCAAATCCGGAGATATTTCAATCGGAAGTCATATAATGAGGAGATCAACGTATGTAGATAGCAGAAATAAGATCCATGCTCTAGTCATCAAGATCAACACGATGCCCTGCAGAGAATTCGATGCGCTACATGACATAATTCATGATCCAGATCATCCATTTGCCATGCACGTCCTCCAGTGGATCCTCCATAACAGAGAAATCACACCGACGGGAGATGACAGAGAAAAAAAATACCAGCAACAATCAGAATTCAGTAGAAAAATTCAAACCAATCAGGCAATATGGTTGTCGATTGGAGTCAAATTACGGCGCAATGGGCCCGCCCGACATTCAGTCAACACAATGCACGTACATGTATCAAGGAAGAGACAAATTTAGTATACGATGGAGAAATGCATCAGGAAAGAAAATGAAAGACCTGCGGGACGTGAACTGGCTGATTCAGCTCGCCAGGCCGAATCTCCTCCATCGGCGCGTCGTGATCCTTGGTGAGCTTCACATAGCGCGACGCATTCGACTCCTCCGCCATCGCGAAAGGAATACGAGAAATTCCAATCCTCTTACTCTTCAATCTTCGAAATGAAATGCAGCAAAACCACCTCCAGATCGGAGCAACCAATCCCGTAGAGAGAGGAATGCAGCAGCTCAAATGTGCATGGGGAGATCAGGGAAGGAAGACCCTAAGCTTGAATTGCAAAGAGAAGGAAAACAGGCGCTATTTGATAGGAGGAGAAAGCGGGTCCATATCTCCCCTGCCATCTCCGTCTGCGTAACGCCGTTGACGATCCATGAATATGAGTAGGCGCGACTCGCGTTTCATTTCCCATGAAAAATGACCGCAATGCCCCTTCATATTCCCCATAGGCCGCAGCTAGCCCGCGTACTGGAAGCCCACGCACCGCTGAGAACCTTGGGATGAGCTGCGAGCCTGCGGCGTTAATTCGAGCAAGCGAACGAATCGACAAGCCCTCCTTGATTCCTACAATAGTATTCAATATTCATCCGTGAATTTTGGGAAATATATATATATATACACACACGTCCGTGAGTGTGACTTAAGACTAATGTAATAAGTCAACAGAATTCACCAATCGGAAAAGGGAAGATGTTTCCTTTCTCTGGTTCCGACCTTCCCCTGCATCACATGACTTTCTAAGCGACGCTGTGTCGTTGTCTTGGACACAGGAAAGAAATTAAAAAACAGAGTCTAGTCTCGTTGGGATTTGGATGAATGAGCCAATTTGAATTAGTCAGTTTCTTGGTAAAAAGATTAGCCTAACAATTTTAGAACAGTTTATTTATCTCGAAAATTTTAATTAATTCTTATCATTATTTGGGGTCATACTAGCGTGCTTAGTTGTTGCTGCCTGTTGTACCGTTTCTTTTTATTTTAAAATTTTTTTAATAAATATATTGGCACAAGAAAAGTTGGTTCAGGTATTAAGTTTTTTATTTTCGAGAATATAATATTTTCTGGTGGAAGAGAGAATATAATTAAAAAATTAAAAATTACAGGTGGCCGCAGGGTAACATGATCTTATTATAAGTATTATTATTATTATTATTATTTTGGTCATTGATCCTATTATTAGTAATTTAGTGTTGGTATCACCGGAATCTAATTTGTCTGTAAGGCAGCTCCCTAGCTTTGCGAAGGTTATAACTGTGCGGTATGCTTCTTTTGGGTTGGCTTTGCGCAGCCAGTCCAGTTGGTTGCTTGGCAAGACTCGAGAGCCTTGCTCGCAATAAGCTTCTACTCATTCTGTGGCCCAATCTCCGTTTCATAAGGCCTTGTCGGCCTGTTTGGTTGGTGGTTGCCGGCAGTCTTGAGACCAATCCATACCTCCCGCCTACTAGTTGAACGCCAGGTTTAATCTTTAAAGGCCGGTTGATATTCGACCTGGTGATACAACCCACAATTAGTAATTAGTATCAGCTGATAATGCTCGAGTATATAATCAACGACCGACTCTACGGAAGTTTTAGATTCCTGAAGTTTGTACAGACTACAGACTCCCAATCACGGCGTACTAATTACTTAAAACCTTCGAAGCATAAACCGAGTCAATAATCAAAATCACAACCCAAGCCCCAGTTACATCATTTTCAGAAGAGTAAAAAGGTAAGAAAATGCGAAAATTAAGAAAGAAACCCAGGTGAGGACCCAAAGAAAACCGGAATTAAAAAAAAAAAAAAAAAAAAAAATCTCTTCTATACCCAATAACCCAAAGAAACCCATATGAATTGAAATTTTCAAGTGTCAACTGCTGATTTGGGCGCCAAAGGGCTTGCCCCTCCGCTATTGGCTCCGTTGCCTTGCATTTTCCTCTTGGGTTTGGCCTCTTGCAGCATTGAGACTACATCCCTCATCGTTGGTCTGTCAGCGGGGCTGCGGCTGGTGCAAAGCAAAGCCACTCTCAGCACCAGCAGCATCTCCTCCCTCACCGAGGGGCAGGAAGCGCCTGCGTTCTTGTCCAGGATCTCCGACACGCCGTTGTTGCTGTTCTTCAGCTTGGCCCGCACCCAGTCCACGATGCTGTTCCCATCGCCAAATTCCGCCGTGTCCACTGATCGTTTGCCGCTCAGTATCTCCATCAACACTACCCCGAAGCTGTAAATGTCGCTCTTCTCATCGACTTGCAATGTGTATGCGTACTCTGCACCAAAATTCAGCCGCAAACATATATGGTTAGCCATGCCATGCAGTGGGCAATGAATTCACTTCATCGAACGAAAATGGCGGGCTGGTAAAGTTTTCGAACTACGACCAAAAGTGGTGTAAAGAAGATGCCGCTCGCAAGGGCTCCACCACCGGGTCTGGTTCAGGCTGGGACCCAAGCCATTCACCAAAGCCTTAGTCAAGCTGAGCGGGTCCATTGGAAAGTGGGCTGGTCCGCTTCTCAGAAAAAGAATCCAAGGAGAGCGCGCCCACTACCCACGCTATCCCACTTATCATGACTCATTATAGTGTACGGACTACGCACAATGTCCTCAACTGTTGATCAAAGAAATAGAACTTGGCAAATCGTCCCAATGCACTCACAGAATTTTGGATGTACTAATCGTTGGCTACAGACTGCTATAAATGAAAGTTAAGTATATATACGTAGGCTCTTACCGTACCTCCTGGTACCTTATGTGCCTGGGAGGAATTAATGTAAACCGTACGTAAAGCCGTCATGCGAGAAAGGGGCTGAGCCGGAACAGTACCGGATGTGAGTCGGAATTATCTCAAAGAATGTTATTTTTATGTTATTCTAAAAATTCTATGTATATGTCGTTTAAATAAATATAATTTTCATCGTTTACAGTAAACATTTCATAAATTAAATATTAATATGATTTTTTTTATAAAATATTAATATGACCTTAAATAACTAAAAATTATAAAATTTATATATTTAATATCCGAAATTGATATTCAATGCTTCTAGCAATATAAAAAGCTTTTTAGATTGGTTTATATAAGACATGTATATAGCGTTTTAGATTATATAAATTTTATTATAAATATTATCCATAATCTAAAAACATATATAACATCGATGTTCTTTTGTATATTTTTAATTAACGCGATTTATTAATACAATTTACATTTATGAATTGTCCATATCCTATTTAAAATAATATGTTCATACTTTATGGGATAATTCCCACAAGATAGAGTTCCAGCCTAGCTTCCGGCCGAAACCACCTAAATCCATACCAAGTCCCAAAAGCTAGTCTTGAAATACGCACCCCGGGAATCTTTTAACATTTGCCATCCAACTCATCCTCACCGTACGATAGCATGAGACGAATTATCTCGTGATCAGTCAACGAAACTTTCACATCCATGAGCATCCGGATGGGCTCCAGACTAAATCATTATTTCAATCCTATTGGACCTTCTATTTATGGTTATTAACATGTCCAAATTAAAGAATAACGATCAGAGTCACTGGCATGAAATTTAGTGAATTAATTCTACTAGAAATCTTCAGATCCGAAAACGAGGAATAATAAATACGAACCTGGGGCAATGTAGCCATACGAGCCAGCGATGACGGACATGGATTCATCGCTCTGTATCAGCTTGGCCACCCCGAAATCGGCCACGCGAGCCTCCATCTCTGCGTCAAGCAGGATGTTGCTGGGCTTGAGATCGCGATGCACGATCACGGGATGGCAGTCGTGATGTAAATAGCAGATCCCCTGGGCCACGCCCAAGGCTATCTTGTACCGCGTGAACCAGTCGGCCACCAGATTCTGGCCCTTGTTCTTCCCATGCAACAGGTCGTCCAGATTCCCGTTCGGCATATACTCGTACAACAGCAACGTGTTCTCGTTGTTGGTACAGCACCCCAGCAGGCGCACGATGTTACGGTGTCGGACGTTGCCTAGCACGTCCACCTCCGCCAGCACACCTCTCCTTCGTCGGACTGTTTCCTTCTGCTTCCCCCACAGCTTTTTGACGGCGATAATCTCGCCACCTGGCATCTCCGCCTTGTACACCGTCCCGGTGGAACCCATCCCGATGATCTTCTCACTCATCGACAGGCACTCGATCACGTCGTCAGCAGTGAAGTTCAGGCGCTGGAAAGCAGTGAGCTTCCATGGCTTGGATTTCGCATCGTCGGCGAACTGCCGGCCGGCGAAGCGGCAGTGGA
>JAXCLR010000073.1:7670552-7694463 GCA_035584095.1 Annona squamosa
TGGTAGTTGTGTAGAAATGATTGAAAAGTAGGGTTGTTGTATAAAAATATGTGTAAAAAATAATTAAAAAAAGAGTAATTATGAAGAGTGAAAAGTTTTAGATTGAAAAATTTTAAGTTGACAACTTTTTTAAATTGCCAAACACACCCCAAAAGTTTTATCTCCAACCAAACATACCTTTAACCAGATTTTCGTTGACGGGAGTGAAAACACAATTCTCGATTTTCACTCCCACTTTTAGTGGGCTGCAATGCAGTAGTAGAGCAACACAACACAGTATCCTTTCGAACGGATTCTTGGAGATAGGTATTTCAAGTTTGTAAATTTTGAAAATTTAAAATTCTCAATATTCATATTTCAAGTTTCAAGAAATTTGAAGGCATGGGTCCCTCTTTAAAAGTGAAGAGTTAAAATCAACTTATGACATGACTACTTATCTAATATTTTTTTTGAGTAGTATTATAGAACATGACATTTTATATTACAATTAAGCTCATTCATGTGGGAGATAACAAACTTTTACCCATCTTCGCTTGAGACTAAACTCATGTTTATATTTTTAGGAGATAAAGTTTCCACAAGTTGAAACTTCCATGCATTCGAAGAGATAGTGCTAACACCCTAATAGCACTATCTAATATCTTACATGCAAGTCTATAAAATTCAAAACATTCTTTTATTAAAGGAAATCTAATGGAAAGAAGTAAAATACAAAAAACCTAACTAAGCGATGTTACCTATTTAAGGTTTTTTGTCAGCAATGAATCTAGGACTTTTGGTAGCATGGAGAAAATTTAATATGAAAGGATTGTATTATTATTTGAGAGGGAACAATCATGCTAAATTTGAAATATTTTTCAAATTCTATAAAAAAATTTATAATTTTTAAAATTTCAATTGGGCCTTTGCCACTATCGAACTCTATTTAGATCCACCTATGTTTCCCGCAAATACTTTCGCTTTGGTAAACCATGAAAATGCTCAATTTGTACTTCACCAACCTGATTCATATTAATTAAAGTGAGATTTTATATATTATAAATATTTTGAAAATTTATACATACACCAAACTTAGGGTGCATTTGTTTATACTCAAAATTTTTTAAGTAAAAAATTGTCATTTTCTATGTCTACTATATTTTTTAAATTATTTCTTCATATATTTCTATACAACTATCATACTTTTTAATTATTTTTACACAAATATTTATGCAACTAACCTATCTATTTTAATTTTATTATTTTTATTTTTCATTATTACTCTTATCATATTACACTTTTCTTGCATTTTAAAAACTTTTACGTGAAAAATTTTACATCTAAAAGTTTTACATTTATTAAACACACCTTTAATTTAAAATTTTTAATCTATTAATATATTGTAAAATAATTTTAATTTTATGATATATTATGATTATATTATGGTAAAAAATTATTTATTTCTTAACTAAATATAATACATTAAAACATGTTGGGTGGTTTAGATTTCATAAGATCAACTTAGTGTGGCCAAAATTAAGCATTTTCTCTTTCTGATTTCAATGCATTTCATTGCTTCTCTAGAAATTCCCTCTGCCCCTATGGTACTCCAGCTTGTTAGTTTCCACAACCTATCCAAGATTGAGCTCTAAGATTTGACGGCAGACTTAAAAAGCCACCAATAGTTGCTTTACGCCCAATCGTTCCAAATAAAACTTGCATCAATTATATTGTCACAGCTACTGTCACAGCTTTACTCAATGCTTATTCCTCCAATACCAACATTGATTCTTCTATGAGAAAAGAAGTTTATGACCCCTAAGCCTTATACCTCTATAAAGAAAACTCCCAATTGCTACCTCTTGTAGGAGTCTAGGCCGTGACTTAGTCTTAGTGTGGCTAATCATCCTCTTGGATCAACTACTGATCACTTAATAAGCTATTGCCCCACCAACTAACTAATTAAATGTGAGCAATTCCTTGAGACAATTCCTCCTTTTGCTCCTTAGCATTTGGGGTATTATTAGATATTTGGAAAAGTAGATAATGTTTTCACCAAATTGATTAATTTAATTAAAAGTGTATGTTAGTCATTATCGAATATGTTAGACATTTAGAATCATCTTACACAATGAAATTTTAGCTAATAAAAAATTATATATGTAACAAGTTTTATGCAATACAAAAAATTTTGATACATAGAGTATTATTTTATGCCGCCCATATATTTTAGTTGCATATAATTTATATAATTTTCATAAAAGCAGCAACTTAATGGTGTTGGTTACATTTAATTATACATCACAATGTATACGTTGCTAATTAGTAGCAAAAAGTTCGCTGCTTATGCCAACACGCAAGTAATTATATAATGGATAGTGATCTTGCTAGGCCAACCAAATATAGGCGGGCCAAATATATTTTTTTATTTTTTTAAAATTTTAATGAAATTATTTTCCAAGTGTATTAAATTCATATTCTAAGTTTTGCAATTTTTGGATAATTGTACATTTTTTTATTTTCAAAAATCATTAGTTTTGGAGGATAAAAATGCCCTAAATATCTCTCTAAAATGGTCACCTAGGTATTTGTATAAGTGGTAACTCATCCACGCAATTTCGATTCCCATCTGACGTGAGTTTTCATATTTTGAATTTTCCCCTATAATATGGGGTTGTACATATTCTCCATGGTGGGGTATTTATAAAAAAGTCTCTCCATTATGTTAGGATTATGAAAATACTTGATCGTAATATCACATGTCGCAATGTATACTTCCAATAAAAAGAAATCTCTCTAAAATGGTATCTTTGAAATGGAAAAAATATATAAATTTTTATAAAATTGTAAAACTTGATGTATAAAATAAATACCCCAGAAAATAATTTCATCAAAAATTTTAAAACTTTAAAAAATAATTGTATGTATGCAGAACTAACAAGATAACTAATATAATGTAAGCAATAAATTCGATTCTTCATAAGCTGACTTTCCTTGTAGAGAAAGAGCATAAATTTGGTGAACTTGCTGAGGTAACAATAGAAGAAACTTCTTTTGCTGAACCTTCCTAGCTGGTTTTCTCTGCAGTAAGCATCATCTCGGAAATTAGCTCTGTTGTTTGTCTTTAGCTGCAGACGATAACATATTCGATCTCATGTTCGGTGGATGGCTGGATTTCTTTTTATTATATTATCTCATCAACTGGTATTACAATCAAAACTTTAAGTCATTCTTATAATTTTTCAGTAATATTCTATTAGAATCTTACGAATATTCCAATTTTTCTAAATAATATTTTATATACCTAGTGGACGCTCTCATATAAGCTTAGAAAAATAAATAAATAAATAAATAAAGCCACAGCTGCTTCACCACTTGCTTCACTCGAAAACGCTGTTGGCACGTCTCGAACCAACATTGCCCAGCTCAACGAAGGCAAATGTCGCACCACTGAGGCAATGCGAGAGTGGCAATGGCTAGATTCCTGATCTCGACCATCCATCCCAATCACTATTCAATGCAGGTCTCCAGATAAAATATCTTTAAAATAAAATTTCAGATAAAACCAATAGTCAAATTTGTTTTAATAATAATATATTTTTTTTAATTTTGTGTTTACAGAACCATGCCTGACACAATTTACTTACGGCAGTCCACTTGTCGTGCAGAGTATGTGTAATTTGTACATGCTATCTGCTTGATGATGCCACACATGCATGCATGCAGAAACGGAGCTGTGGGCTCGTTTGGACGTATCATTTCAAAGTGGTACGATCAGAAACACCACCTCAGTCGGCCCTCAGACTAACTGTCGGCATATACGGTCGATTCCGATCACAACAATCAAAAGGAGAAATAATTATCGTGCCGTATAGTCAGATTGGATGTTACATATTACGCACAGAGTACAATAATTCAAAGGCTGTCAAACTTCTGTTTTCCAAGAATATGAAAAATTCTCTGAGGATCTCAAGCCTCAAGAGTAGAGAGTTGTCATCCCTTGGTGATGATGAAGTGGTTGGCATGGGCAAGTTTACGTGAATATATGTAAAAATGTGTAAGGTGAAAGGTCTAAATTTCGATGCCCCATATCCTCTAAAGTTATCTTTCGTCCGTTTCCTTTTTAATACCGCTAAGAGTTTCAAAACCGTTTTCATTTGACAACGGGAAAGACTGACTCACTAACAAAAATGGACATGTCAATATATAACTCTTATAAAATGAAAAGGACGTTATTCCTAGATTAACTTCCATTAACAAAAATAAAATGGGACAATAACAAGCAATATTGTTGTTGTTATTATCATTTGTTTTCCAAGATCTTATTTTCTGGCTGTTCGGGAATATGATGAAATAAAAAAAGTGTTGTAGTATCTTAGAAATTGAGAAAAATTGTATTAAAAAGAGGAAAGTAGAGTTTTTTTTTTCGAATAATAGAGTTTATTTTCAGAATGAGAAAAATATTTCTTTTGAACATGAACAATTTTATTACATCTTCGTCCTCTATAAAATTCCACTTACGTGCAACTATTAATTAAACAACTAAATTACCTAAAACATTTATGCATGTAGATTAATTTTTTTAATTCTTATAATAATTAAATATATCTATAAATGGATTTTTGTTTTTTTTGTAATTTTTATTTAATTATATGTTTTGAGCCTATACAACCTTCCCAAAGACATCATGATCAACCAAATAATGTGGAATAACGTGATACATTGGTTTCCATTTTATGATGAAGGCGAACCCAAAAAGAGAAGGTTTCATGAATATAAATTCATAAAAGTGCTTCCATGGGACTGAACTATTTATCATTAGGGCCTGAATGCACTTAGGTGCATTCAACCTTGTTGCACTTGAGTGCATTTTACCTTTTTATATTTTTTTGAAATTTTTGTATACAATTATTAATTTAGGTGTATTTAATATGTGTATAAATTTTTATTATTTTGTGAGACTTTTAGATTTTTATTTTTTATTTTTAAAAATAATGATTTTTTTTAATTCAAATTCACTAATTGAATTATAAAAATGCTACTGATTTTAAAATTTTAAAATAAATATTTAAAAGTCTTCAGAAATGATAAAAATTAATATACATGTTAAATACATCTAGATTAACAGTTGTATAAAAAAAGTTTTAAAAAAATATAAAAAAATAGATTTTTGCACCCAAGTATACTGTATCGTAAACTTTTATCATTTATACGATTATTGTATTTAATTTGTTCCAAACCTCGGAACTAGTTACTAATGACTAGGCAGCTGAGATCAATCGAGACTGAGACTAGTTCTTGGTTTTTTCTATTTGCTTTGAGCCACTTGAAGCAATGATCGATCCTGGGACTCGCTGCCTATCACTAGTGAAAATGAACTTTGTTACGTCTACATCTGCCCCCAGGGAAACAGTTTCGTGAGATGATGACAGAACAAGCCGAAGGTGGGACTTTTCTAATTCTGTACCTTCAAGCAGAAGGGGGAGCACAGATGAAAATACATATACATACATATATAGCATGGCCGTTATACCACCCTCTATAACTTGGAATTCCTCTACTGTATACACGCATGCTTGAAATTTCTTGTTAGATCGATCCATCACATTCACCGGTGAAACGAAATAGACTCCATGGAAGTCAGCAATATATACACTCACCCTTAATTTCTTGCACGCACTTGATGAAAACCGGAAAGGTCGGACTCGGAAAAAGAAGGAAACAATCTAGGGACTTCTGGTGATTCCATTTATATATATGTGCCATCTCCTTTGGCTAGAAAATACATTAATTTTTATTTTCTTCTTAATCAACCTGTCAATTTCATGGAGATAAATGATCGGCAAGCGTTACCTTGTCACATTGTTGAGTTGACACAGTAATTTTAAAGACATATGTGATGGTACATATGTCCGTACTGCAGTGCTAATGCTCTAGTGCCTGCATGCGTTTCATCATGATGAGATCTGATCATCTATTTAGTGGCCTCTGCAGTGTGGTGGACTGGGACGAGCATACTCATTCAGAAAACAGAGCAATTTATCGACCCAACTTCATCCGATCTACCGAAAACATCATGCATATTTTCCTTTTTGTATTGCGCTTGCTTTTTTGCAGTTGGGACGTAGAAAAAAATGCAGCATGCTTGTTGGCTGCCATCATGAGGAGAAGAAAATGGAAGCCACCTACCACCAACTTATTCGAACAAAGCATATATTTTCTGTCTGTGTTGATTATTAACCCGCAGGGAAGGATGGTCACCTACATCAAATTGCACCAATATTACCGAAAATCTTGCCATATTGCCATCAAGAACAATCGACCCACTATGATAAATTCAGGAGATAATTAATGGAGATAATCTGCCATATAGCTGGCACATGTGAACCTAGTACAAACATTGCTGCTAGTGGCAGAGTCTGTTTTGTAGTACAATGGCCTGTAGGAGACCAATTCTCAATTTTATGTTTGTAAGCTTGCTGCCCACAAAGGAGGTCGCGAAGATTCGGATGGTGTCACTCGTCAGCCATGATGGAACTTGCTAAGTACAGGGCCCTGATAGTGATCAGCTACCATTTGCGGATCATTCAATCTCTGTGCACAACGTGGGCCTTGAGATCACCAAATTAAGGTGATGAAATTATAGCCAGCAAATTGCTGGAGAATATTAAACATGATTGCTCTTTCTAGCCATCCAGCAAAATATTGGCCCAGCTGAAGAGTTGGACCGCTGCGATGTGGGTTCACTTGATGGAAAGCTTGTGGGGGAGCATGTAAACGTGCGACGTGACACGTACGAATGTGAAATTACGAAGTTCATGCGTGTGACTTGTGCATCCAGCTACCGTTAGTGCAAGCAAACTGTGATAGGGAGTGACGGAAGGGGAAAGAAAAGGAAGGAGGGGAGAATATGGTGGATGTTGACGCCACGAACATGATATTCAAGGGAAAAAGAGGCATAGAGAATGATGGAAGGATTGAAACATTTGAGTGAGAGATTTTGTTAAAAAGAAACCGAAAAGCAGGAATGACATTGAAACTTGATTATCACCACGCGCATAGCAAGTGGAGAAGTGTCACACGTGCGCGCGACATGATAAACGCTCACACTATCTAATACGAAGCTGATATTTCAACATCAGGTGGGCCACACGCGAAAATCAAAAGAAGGGCAATAAACGATCGGTCAGATCTCGAGTCTTTTTTGAATTGTTTACTTGCTATATTTGATCATCGTATTAATTCTCAACAGCGTTTAATTCGAACCTGCGAAACAATAAATGTCATCGGCGTGGAGGGGTGCAGATTTTGCATTCCACACGTGCGAAGCGGGTGCGTGTGGATGGAGCTAGAGTGCAGGAGCATGCATTGGATGCGAAGAGAACCGTGGGTGGGCCGCTGTGGGTCCCGTGGTAAAGGGATTGGGAAAGGCTGTGGCGGACCTTCACGCACCCAATGAGGCAGGCCATGGGTTTGACTTTAAGAGGGGCCTGTTTGCCTTCATATCTTTGACGGAATCAATGAGAAATACCATGACCCTTCTCTCCTGTTCTTTTCTTTTCTTTTTTCTTCTTTCTTTAGCAAGGGAAGCGGGCCTTTTTCCACATCATTTGGCTTCTTCTCAGTAAGTGGAGAACCGAATTATGATGGCTTTGAAGGCCAATAAGACACGCATGTGAGCCATCTATCATTCTTCTTATTAGTTATTATAACCACCTTATCATTGACTCTTTTTACTCGTAGCTAGCACTCAAATTTCAAACATCAAAGATTAACCCATGTCACATAGTTTTATGAATCTCATCAAAATTAAATACAGCCAAGCAATCACTCTGTCTGCAGCATCGATCGGAGGCCATAATTAATCAGTGAACACTAGTTACCCTGTTGTAGAAGACATGTTAAATTTCAATATTCCCCCAGTTTGAAGTTATTGTTGATTTATCTCGCTAGCTATAGATAATTACGCCTATTTTAATTAGGGTAATGATCGCATGAGTTGAAACATTATGGTAGACCACCCATAATTAATTACGTAGGTGGAATCCAAAGTCCGCAAGCCAACAATCTTCCAAATCAGCTGCTTGGGTGGGATGCACTAGAATTAGGATCTTAAAATCATGCTTAATCACATGCATTCACTTACGGATTAGGTTCATCCAAATTTTGTAATGGTTTGTGGTTTGTGTTTTGTGTTTTGCTGTGCCGTGTATTCCTCCAAATCATCACCACACCCATGACTAGCTAGGCTAGCATAGTTCAGTCATGAGTATGCATGTTGGAATTTTGAACACATATTCCAATTACACGTATAGCAGGAGCTAGTCTCTATGCTTACTGCTGTTTTTCTCAATTAGTGTCTGTCCATCCCAGATCGAGACGGTGAGATCAGCGGCGCATCAACAGGCCAGATCATTGCACCTTATTTACACACACATATATGTGTGATATGTTAGACTTTAAAAAAATCTCTATATGGTCACTGCTTAAATATCTATCCAACTGACGCAAGTATGTGTAAAGTAATGAGTGTGAGGTCTAGAATTCAAATGTTAGATAGAGATAGTATACTTTTTATCATGCCTCTTAAAATACACTTTCATTAGGTGCCTAAACATTCAAAATGAGTGATACAATAAAAAAATCTTTGTATATAATTATTTGTTTTATCGTATACATAAAAAAACATTCCAGTCAAAATCTTAAGCATGTCATATTTGCTTAAAGAGGGCTAATCCCCTTTGGTTCGCCATAGTTGGGCCCCAATATCTTTTTTAAAATTTTAAAGTATTTTTATAAACTTATTAATTGTTATGTATTTAATTTATAAGCTGATTTTTATCTTTTTGGATATATTTATATATTATTTATTTTTATACGTAGAGCTATTGTGGTCATTTTTACATGTGGAAGATGACCCATATCCTATATTTTAAAATATAAATAAAAATATATTAAAAAATGATAAAACTTGGTTAATAAATTAAATATACATAGATAAATAAGTTTATAAAAATACTTAAAAAATGTGATTTGTGGTCGAGATTGGCTGCATATGGTTGCTGCTCTCGTTTAAAATGCATATAATCATTTACAAATTATAAAAAATATACAGATCCATTAAGAGATATATTAGAATACAAATCATGAGAACTGAAACATAGACATGTATCATGCATTATTTCCCTTTCTGAATATGTGTAACAACCAACATCTAAAGTTGGGTCTGGCAGTATGACAGACGTCCCGGTTTCGATCTGGGTATGGGGAGCATGGTCTCCCATCTTGAGGAGCGCTGTAGAAATGTGGTTTACTTTATGTTTGAGCAAATACAATGAGAAAAATGCTTGTGAGAGAAAAAATACATGTGAGATGAAAGGGTTGTAATGTATAAGACATCAAAAAAAAAAAAAAGTTGGGTCTGACCACCAATCTGGTCTTCCATGCATGCGTTGTCCTCCAGTCTTGGATTGATTCGTGAAGCCTCGTAGTGCACTCTAGTGCTTAAATTTTTTTTCCGTAAATTAATAAGAAAGAAGATAAGACAGGAGAATTTAAAAAAAACAAAAAACAAAAACAAAAACAAAAACAAAAACATTGGTAAGGCTAGCTATGTGATCGTCGCCCCATATCTGAAACACACGTGTGTGTGTCTCATGCATTGTTTCCCTTTAATTTCATTTTTTTGCTAATTTCGATTCCTAAATATACGTAACCACGAACATTCTAAAGTTGGTCCTCCAGGCTTGGATTGAGTCATGAAGACTCATAGTGCAATTTAGTGTTCAAATTTCTCCCTTATACTAGCACAGAAAAGAAGATAGGATAGAAGAATTAAAAAACAATAGATGTCGCCAGCGTGCGAACAGGCGTGCTAGTATCCGTTGCCTATCATAGCAACAATGTGAGTTTCAGTAGGGGTGGCGTCAATCTCTCTTTTAATGGGAGGGTTTTCCTGTGTTGACTGTGACGGTGCAACGTGAGTCGATTTGGTCTGAGTAGTGAATTATCTTATCTGTACTTTATTTGTAAAAAGTCTACCATATCTTAACTATTTGTTGGTTAAGTTCCTAATATACTCTACCCTACCTATTACCCATAGGGTCCGTTACGATTTCGGTTCCAAATCGGTTCCTTTAATACTCAAATACAACATTTTTAAAAAAATTTTAATATTATTTTAAATAATATAAAATAACACTCGTTTATGTTTTAAAATCATAAATACATATACTATTGTTTATATTATTATATAAAAATATAAAGTATAGACCATCATGACCTAATCATTAAAATTATTAATATATTATAATCATAAGTTACAAGTGTATTTATAAGAGTTTTTCGGAAGTCAATGACGTATGTATAAATTTATACTTCGCGAGGTACAAAATTCATTTCAATTTGAATTTGTTAAAGTATTTATACACGTAATTAATTACTCATATGAGTACCTATGCGAGTCGGTTCTAGGTACCTAGCGTATCTACCCTACTCGTACCCTATTTGAGGGGGTAGGTAATAATTTCTACCTTACCCTACCCAAATTAGGGTTGGGTCGATGGATACCCATGAGTACCCTACCCAAGTTGCACCCTAGTTGATTATAGAAAATATGTAGATGTTATCTTTTTCAGGAAAATTATAAGGAAAAGTTCATAGAAATTATCTCAGTGTTGGATTGTAATAGATATTGAGATAAAATGTAAATATATGCGAATAAAAAAAAAAGAAAAAAAAAAACAGTAGATGTCGATTAGCCTATATGATTATTGCCCTTATCTTAGGCATTTAACAGGCCAGTCCAGGCCAGGCCACGCTTTGAGAAATTCATGATATTCTATCGGATAAAGTTTCGTACGTCCAAAATCCTTACAAAATGAAGTCCGGGCAGATTAAGCACTGTGCTCATTAAAATAGTGCCAAAAAACGCTAGGGTCCAAGCATTTCGCTTGCAGTTTTTTAAAAAATTGAGGATTAATCTCTAAGTTTGGAGCATTGTTGAGTTCCAACAATAAAGTTCCAAAAGCTGATTGAAAGAATTAAACCAAAGAAACAGAATGTATATAATTAATTATTAGACCATGGAACTTTCGCCTGGCTTATTAATAATTAATGACTCGATGAGTTGATAAAATGGTTATAACCCAAGCAATGAAGATGTAGCAAATTCCGGTACTTTCACGTATTTTGTGTCTTATCCGTTTTAATTGACCGTTCTATTCCTTGATTTCTTACGGCCTTCTATATTACTCAATAGTTTATAAGTGTTACAAGAGTATTTGTGCTGTAGCATAAACAGTAGTCAAAGGTGCTCCCCTTTTGGGCACAAGCTAGATGCATATGTCATTGGTCTATGAAGAGGCTTAAAAGACTAGCTAGTTGTAACGGGCAGCACCTCTACTGCATGTGCAACAAGTTTCTAGATTAAAAGGGATAATTAAGGCTAGCTGTTCCTTCCCTCTTTTCTATCATATACTTTCATGATGGGATTAGAGAGGTCAAAGCGCGTTCGCTGGGTCGAATGCTCAGGCCCGATCGATCTATCGGTTTGTATATAATCGGCCGTATTAACTCAAGTTGTTTGATCTTAATTGCAATTTATACATATAAAACAAAACTAGCAAATCACATTTTATTTTTAAAAATATTTAAGTATAATTTATTATTTTATCAGCATAAAACAAGAGCAGTAGAACAAGAGGCAGCTGCAACTTTTGATTTTGATTTTCTTTTTTCTATTTTTGAGCCTGAAAGCCTACTTGGAACTCAATTATTCATACCAACCAAGCTCTTAGGAAGGAAACGGGAGACAGTTACTCCCTATAGGATTCCCTGCATACATTGTGGAAGAATCATCGTGTTCCATCAGTCTCATTGGTGAATGTGCCAGTAGATCCAGGCCATTTATCAGATGGGCCACCTCGTCAACAGCCCTATGACCCACTGTCTCGGGCATGCGATAAAGTAGGCTAAATTTTTCAACTTTTTCAAGCGAAAATCGTATTATATGTTTGAGTTGAATGCATGTTCTAGGTTCCTTTATTTTTGGTCCTCCTTTATTTTTCGCATGCCAAAGAGCGTCAAATCAATGTCTGCTTTGCAACTGGCTTATTCATCCGGTACCATTCGCAATGAACCGTCTACATTAATGGGCTCGTTCACCAAGATAGGAGGTTAACCATCCTTCTCAATTAAACAAATCGCTAAATGGTATGAACATTTTAATAAATCATTCTTTTTTATGATCATTTGCCATTATTTTCTACATTATGTTGTATCAGACTTATCGATTAATTAGCAAGGATAATTCGAATGGCACCTATTGCAAGTATTAAGCTGTCTTAATTAATGCCTCTAGCAAACAACAATGAAGACGATAACAACAACATTAACAATATATAGTAGTGTAGTAATAATAATAATTAATAAGTCAAATAACAATAACAATAGTAGTGTCTTAATAATAATAATTAATAAAGTCACTGTAATACGGCTGAAAAGCAGAGCCGCGGCTATATTGCCAAAGTTGAGAAAGAGTGAAAGGACAAATGTTTATATATAAAAAGAGAGCTCAGCTCGGATCCAAGGGGGAAAAAAAAAAAAACCATGGGGAAGAGTCGTATAATTAGAAATGAATAAGAACAGTTGTAGGGATGTACCGTTATGCTGATGGGAGGGTCATTGAAGCCTTACAAAGAAAGAATTCTGAGAGAGGGAGAAGTGAGATTTATTGCGTAAGAGTAGCAAATGCTTGGAATCAACCTTGGCTCGGTTTCAAATTTGGCTTTTATAGACAGAATGGGAGGGATGGAGCTAGTTCCTCTTTTTACATGGTTCACTATTGGATCATGGTGATGATGATTAATGATTGACTATTTGTGATTTGATTTGGAGACTTCCTAAGGTAATTTGATTGCTTTGATAACGTCCGGCCATTGGAATGACGCGTGAGCAATGTTTTGAAAACCAAATCGGGCAATGAACCGGTTTTGTGACTAGATTCCGATTTTTTCGATTAACCGGTGCAAACCGTGGTTGAGCCAGAAAAACTATTGAACTGAGACATGATTGGTTCACGGTCTGACCAGTTCGACTGTCTGGTTCGGTCCGATTCTTAAAACAGTATGTGCAAGATAATGTATGCTTCTTTAAACTTGAGAATGTTCTATGGCAGGCCAACGTGTATTCCAGCTATGGGATAGAACATGGCCTTTCTTCTCGATCTAAGTGTGAGGTGGGTAACAATCTCATCAATGCGAGCGTCATGCCAAATCGGCAGTTGAGGATCAGCGCAAGTTTAAATAAACTAAGCCTCTGTAGCAACTGTATTTATAGACCATGTGGAGGAAGCATATTGCAATGCCATCCATAGCCTACATGCAACCTCAAATACCAGCCATCCAATCTGTTTTCGACCGCAATACATACAACTGCTAATCTGTTTGTGTAGCAACAGCAACCATGATGCATATGTATTACATGCCATCGTAAATTAGCTGCTATTTTGAATTAGCACTGGAGAGTTCGCATCTGACAAGTCAAGAGTTCAAGTCTAATTCCAAATTTCCAATTGCGAGATCCATCCAAATACATAGGTGATCCCCGCGGAAATCCATAGGCACACCGCGCTGATTAGACGCCTTGCTATTTAGGTTTAATGCAAACTCAACACGTGCTATTACCTGACTAAGATATTCATGTCATCAAGGTGATTTAAATTATTATTATTATTAGACGTGCTTTGTAATATGAGAGACTTTATTACTGCCATGTAAGATTTTTTATAAGTGTTTATAATTATCTCAACTAATATTACAATTAAGTTCTAAGGTATTCTTACAAATTTCATACAATATTCTGACAAACATCTAATGATATCATCAAATTCTTCATACAGTGAACACTCCCACAATAACAGAGAGTGCTGCCACTACTTTCACACCACTGCAGTTGCCGGAGTGCTCCCATTTTGAATAAAGGAAAAAATGCTCAAGACCGCAATCGAGATCACGTTGGTTGTGTTTAGGCCGAATGGAGTTACCACTTGGTCTAATGCCCAAGTGGCGCCATTTAAGAAAATTAAAACAACTATTTTACACAAATTAATTTTGAAAATATACATTAACTAATTTATATATACAGAAAAATTATAAATATGTTTTGTTTTGTTTTGAAAAACCCTAACAACCTTGGCCAAGGTCATTCTCTCAATAATAATACATGCAAATAATTTGGACGTAGAATCAGCTTATTCAAATTTGAAAGTTTAGGAATACAAGCAAATCGCTTATATAATCTTATTTGAATACCTTTTCGAAGCCCACCTCAAGTCTAGAATGAAAGCAAAAAGCAACAAATAAATAAAGTTGTATCAATTATTTATTCATGTCTTTTGTTTTTACTAGCATATAATACATTCTAGGAGGAGTAAAGTAAAAAGGGTTCCATTTTTTAAGAGAACCATGATCTTGCTAGCCCCGGGCTAACAAACTTATTTTTTAAATATTTTTTATTTTTCATAAATTTTTTAGTTTATATATTTAATATATAAATCAAGTTGTATCATTTTTGAAGATGTTTATATAAATCTTTTGAGTAAAGGTGTTTATATAATTTTAAACATGAGTATTTTAGTTATTTTAACTATTCAAAATGGTTAAAATACTCCTTTGTTTAAAATAAAAAATACATAAATATCTCTAAAAATGATAAATTTGATTTATAAATTAAATAAATACATAGTTTTTCAAAAAAAAAAGAAATACAAACATAACCATGTTATGAAAAAAGAAAAAAATTTTGATTGGTAGCAAATAAAGAAATAAAAAATAGATTGTTTGGATAACTCCTCAACTAATAAGACTACAAGTATTTATAATCCACTCTAATGCGTAAATAAGCCTACCAAACTTGTGGATATTAGACGGTTCGAACGTGCCTTCCCTTTCATAAAACAAAATGTGCCTTTTTGCAAGTACTCATGCGGTGTTATTTGTCATCTTTGAGTATGGAGGTAAGTGTAAATGTTCTTCCAAAGTGTAGAGGTAGTTGTAAAAAAATCTCTCAGTAAAGCGAGGGTTGTGAAAGTGTCTTATTACGATATTAAGTTATTATAGTGTATAAACATGCTAATCCAAAAAACTTTAATAATTGTTGGGCTTTTATAAATGATCTAAATAATAAGATGATCTAAAATTTGAAAGTGTTTGGACTGTCATGGCTTATGATAAAGCAAAGGGAACTTCTTTGCTCAGCCTGGATCATCTAGTTGTGATACACGCGTATTCTGGGCTCGAACCTAGCCCACCGAACTCGAGTTACAACAATGTTTAAACTATCTTTCTTTTAACCTAAGCCTGATTTGAAACCTATTTGGTTTTGGGTTGGGAGAACCTGAGAGTTTTGAACCCAAACCAGATTTTTAGGTATTTAAATATTTTTTATACCCTAAAGAAAACCCTTCTTTTCTCATAACCCTAGTTACAGCTTGCATTCGATCTTTCTTCCTCGTCCTCCCTAGCCTCGTCGTCATTCGCCTAGAGCTAGCACCAGGCAACCAAAACTTATCGTCATTCTTCTCTAGCTCTGGTGCTAGGGGCGTCCTGTGTCTGAACTCTGCTGCTTTCTACAACTCTTCTTCTCCAACTATGATGACTGAGATGTACGAGTGCAGCTGCTATTGGCATCTCCTTTTCTCCAGCTCTGCCATTAGGGGTGTCTGAGCACAACTATTGTTGGTATCTCCTCTTCTCTAGCTTTGATGATAGGGGTATCCTGCGCCGATCTCGGCCACTTTCAAAGCCTCTTCTTCTCCATCTACAATGATTAGGGATTCTGAGCTCAGTTGCTATCAATGTCTCCTCTTCCCCGGCTTGAACAATAAGGGCATCTGAGTCAGCTAATTTTGGTGCTTCTTCTCTAACTTGAACGACGGGGGCATCCGAGATAGCTGCTGTTAGCGTCTCTTCTTCTCCGACTACGGCAACAGGGGCATCCGAGCTCGGTCATCTTGCGATCGCTAGATAAGGTAAATAGGTAATATTCTGCATCAGCCATCTTCAGATTTATGCCATTGTCATGTTTGTGTAGTCATGTTTGAATGCATTTGTTAAATAGTTGTATTTATTATTTAATCTATTTATTAATGTAATATATGATTAGATTATTCAACTTGACACAAAAAATTCTAATTGTATTTTATATATTATAAAAATGATATTTATGTGGTTATTTAAATATAGAGTGTTACAAGATAAGATTAGCGAACAAGAAATCAATAGTGACCAAATTAAAAATACACCAACTACTTCAAACACTATTGATTTTGCAAAGGTTCGAATGTAAATGAGCTTCTTCCTGAGAAGAAAAAAGGGTATAATTTTCATTACTAGTGTGGGAAGAATTTGAAAGAATTTTGGATAAATATGGAAAAGTGGGATGGGGTGTTTGTAGGTGTTGTAAGATTAAATAGGTCACCTTCTTTCTACTCTTAAGTTATCTTTCAATTTTTCTTGCTTTCTTATATTAAATTGTCAATTTAGATCTTTTCAGCAATTGATTTGTGATTGTATAAGTATATGATAAATAAAAAATATACATTAACAGAAGAAACTCAACCCGAACTCGAATTTCAAAATAGGATTAGAATTTAAGTTTATAAATAGAGTTAAGGTTAGGGTTAAGATTATGATTGATATTTTAGAAATAGAGTTAGGATTGGGATTAAGATAAACTTGATTTTTATGAACCCTATTCACACTCCTAATGGTAAATTTCATGTACATCCTTTTCTACAACGAAGAGCGTGGAAATTTTTAAATACAAAGAGACAAGAAAAAGTCAAATGGAATTGGAAGGTGGGTATAGTAATGCCTAAATTGCAATCAAGCAAAGGTGGCTCGCCTCCAATCATCACCCACATGAATCCCTCCACACGAATCCAACATGGGTTATGATTAAAACGCGTGTGGGTTTATGCATCTGTCTGTTTAGGGTGTTTTCCACGACAAGAACGTACGGAGGGAAAAAAAAAATCTCATGCTCAAACGCATGATTGCGTTGGAGCAATCTTCGTCTGGATCGAGTCAGACATAAGCATTAATGTAAGCTTTCTTTCATTCTCTCTCCCCAAGCAACGGTGATGTGTTTAAGTGCTGCATTAACGTAGTGGATTGCATACTCGGATTGCTTGCAAATGCAGGGATATATGTGTGCGTGAGGTGTCTGTCTTTCCCAGTTATGATCATTATTCATTCCATATTTACATTATCACTTTCTGTGGTTTTTATGCAATCAAGTAATTTTTTAAATTTAATATATATTTTAATGTCCGAAGCAAGATTAGAGGGAAATATATTAACGCATCTCCAAAGCGAACTCTCTAACAAACTCTACGTCCGATTTTGTAAATTGGAAAATAGGGTCGACGACTGTGCTTTTTGTTGTCTGCAAGGCGCACACCATTGCCAGCTGCATGCCTAGGTTAAGCCATTGAATATCTCCACTTTTTGAGCTCTATGTTGTGGCCTACACTTCGAAAGGAGTAAATATTCCACAGATCGAAGTGACACTCTATCGACTTGCAATTGATATTCGAAAGTTCACATCCAACTATACATATCTAATCAATGAAAAAGCTTCTAATTAATCTAGAGTTAATTGCAGTCACCTCCAGTCAACAGGATAAAACTATGGCTACCTAAAGAGGACTAGGGGAAGGTTTTCGAGTTATGAACTGATCAAGATCATTTTGATAGTAATTATTCACTCATCGCTTTCTAACTATCAGACGTTATTGGGGAATTAATTAAGTAGACATGGACCGCAGGATTTCGCAAATAAAATCCAGCCTAGAGTCGAAAGGGTATTCCAGTTACCCAAACCCAATTATTGCATACACTCTCTTATTTGATTTCGACGCATGGTCTTCTTTTTTTAAAAAATAAAAAATAAAAATTCAAATTTCTTCGCCCTCAGCTTTGGGTGCATATATCAAAATACATATGCATATGATTTGGAAAGCTGAAAAGCATGAGAACAATCTTATCCAAATCTCCATCCTATTAATGACTTATTGATCGACTTTACGTTCGTATTAAATATTCCTGCTTCATGGTGAATCCTGATGAGGGAAAGGTTTTGGATTTATATATTATGGGCTTTCTTTTTATGTAAGTTACACTAAATTTTTTTATGTAATTTTGCCCCAACTTAATGTTGATATGAAATCCGCTCCACTCATTGTATAAGGTAAAATGTTAAATAAATTTTCCATTCTTTATAAGCACTTTTTTATATAATTAATTTTACATCTTAACTATTTGCATATATTTTTTCATTATTATATGTAGATTGTAAATTTTTTTTGATCTTTCAATATAACTACATTATTTATTGTCTTTACTATTAATTATATTCACATTATATTTTATCGTTTCCTTTTTTAAAACTTCCTAGATTTCCACTTTACCATTTTTAACTTTTTCTTAGGATTCCGATCATGTGCACCGGGTGCACTGAAGCTAAATGCAACCAAGTGGTGCATTTAACTTCAGTGCACCCGGGTGCATTAACTCATTTTTTATTTTTTTTAAATTTTTTATACAATTATTAATGTAAGTGTATTTGACATGCATATCAGTTTTTATCATTTTTGGATTATTTTATATATTTATTTTTTATTTTTGAAAATCAGTGGCATTTTAGGTAATTTAAAATAACTAAAATGCCACTAATTTTTAAAAATAAAAAATAAATATCTAAAATATTCCAAAAATACATATTAAATCCACTTAGATTAACAGTTGTATAAAAAAAATTTAAAAATAGGTCAAAATGGGTTTAATGTACCCGGGTGCATAGGATCGGGATCCCTTTTCTTAAATGAACTTATAGAACCATTTGTTTAGTTAAAAATAATTTCATTCAAATAAAAGATATATATGAGTACATTTGAAAATTGTAGAAAATGAATACAATAAAGTTATATTATTTATATATATTTATGTATATTTGATTTATATATTAATTTCAATTCTATATTATAAATATCATATAAAATAACATTTGTATGTAAATCAATTATTGTTATATTCTTATTCATCTGCTAATAAGTTTAAGCATTTTTGGATTATCAAAAAAAATCTAAGCATTTTCATAAATTACACAGAAATATGTATTAGTAATAATTCAATAAATCCTATTGCATTAAGATTCCATGTAGCCCCTTATTTTTAATTTTAATCCATTTCAAATCTAAACATTTATTTTGCTCGATATAATTTATTTTATAAATCACTGATCGAACTTCTATTATGTAAGAAATAACATTTTTTGAGAGTTAATAAATCATGAAGATTTTCAAAAATATATAGTATATACATAAAAGCTTTCAAAACGAGGGTTTGGCAATGCACTGTAATGTCATGATTATTGGGTTGAAACTCGCTCTAGCTAGACACTCGACAAATCTTTGCAAATCCAGGAATGGAGTGGCTATGAAATCTTATGAGGTATCCAATTCAACAACCATCTCTTTACTATTCTTATCTTATGGTAAAATCAAAATGCTGCTGTCTGCTAACCAGTTCAACAACCATCTCATTACTATTCTTATATTATCTTAATTAGCTATTATCATCACAGATTCTTATTTTGGCTGCATTAGTTACCTTTTCCAAAAGCGCACTTATAACTAAAGTAAGAGAGCAAATTAAATGGTTGACACCCAACTAACTGGTTTCCATTCTTTACGTCAAATCAAATGGCAACCGGAGACATTTTCTACTCTCACATTAATTAGTTAGGGTGGAAAGGAAATTACATTAAAAAAGTGTGACATCTCATGAAAAAAAAACAAATATTCAGAGTTACAAGTACTCAATCACTACAACAAATTTTAATTAATGTGGCTAATTTTTTGGCTTCATTTAATGTGTATTTGGTTGCATTAAATATATTTTGGCTATAACTAAACATTTATCTGTACATAATTAATTGCTCTTACGTAGTGACACTTAGTTAAATAAAAACTGTTTTACATCAAACGCAGCCAAAAGTAACATTTAAATAACTATTAAAATTTAGCTGTAAATAATAATAAAACATTAGTTGCAGTTAATTTCAAGTTTGGCTCACTTTGATCAAATGTAGCACAATTAAAAACTTAGTTGCAAAAAGTTGATCACATACACTACTTTTTATTATACTAAATTAGTTAGAAAATTAGCGTACTTGTGAAAAAAGGGCTAATTTGGATAAAAAAGAAAATTTTATGATTTATAACTAGTGCTAGAGTTTATATTAGGGTAATTTGTAAATATACTTATATACTGTAATTGCAATAATATCAACACAGTTTAAGAAATTATAAATAACCTCGTATAGTGTCATACTAATTACATATATATAGAGGTGAGAATCGGGACGGGTCAATCCATGACCCGCCCCGACCCTATTTGATACCGTGGTGGGTCGGGGCGAGCTGGGTCAAATTTTGGTTTTTTAAAAGGATGGCGGGGCGGACCTACCTGCTGACCCGTTTTCTTATATTTTACATTAAAAAAAAACCTCATTCAATAATAATATTCATGTTTTATTTAATTATTTATATTTTACTTTGACTGATTAGTAATAGATTCAAGCATATAATAATTAAATTTAATATAAATTTATCTTTATACTTGATAGTTTTATAAATTTTTAATTACCCGACCCGTTGATTCGATATCGACCCGAATTTTATCCCGAGACCTAGTAAAAAAAGTAAGGGTCAAACAAGATTTTGAAAAGGAGGGTCAGGGTTGGGTATACCCCGACCTGCCCCTACTTCAACCCCTACATATATACCAACAATGTAATTAAGTCCTTTTTGATTTCCAAAATTGCACTCATAGCACGAGAGGAAGAACTTGCTAATTCTACAATGAATGCAAAAAAATATTCAAGCGAGTTTTGATTTGATTCTCAAAAGTATTGAGGCTTCCTTACCAAATGAGAAATGAGTGCTCTAGAGATTGGAATGTATTAGGATTCAAGTTAATTAGGCAACTGAGTTAAGTCTTAGTTGTATAACCGTATATAGTTTTCTATAAGTTAAGGAAAGAGCGAGTCATGGATCTATATTATTAATTATTACACTGGCCCAAAAATATATGTTTTTATTTTTTAAATTTTTTATAAACATATTAATTTAATTATATTTAATTTATAAATCAAGTTTTATCATTTTAGATATATATATATATATGTATATATATATATTTATTTTGGTTATTTATATACAGGAGTATTTTCTCGAATTATTCTTTGTCCATGGCTAGCCCATAACAGAATCAAGTGTCTTAATTCTAGTGAATTTTCTTCTAGTTAGATTGGGGATGAAAAATTCAAAAGCACCAATGAAGAATGTGAAATGGGAGCTGATGGTTTTTTAAAGGTGTTTAAGGGTTTCAAGTCTTGAGGGAGAAGAAAGGTTGGATTCTTGTGAGTTCGCAGAAGAAGAGGGAGGTGGTTCATCTGCATGAACAGATGATCTTGTTACCGTCAATAACAAATTAGGTGAGCCAAAGAAGAAGAAGATGGTAATTGTTATTGACGATGGACAACGGCTATGATAAGATGGGATGGAGAAGAAAGATTGTCGGTTTCTATGATTGTCATTACTGAAGTCTTGCTAGAAATATGCTAGAGAAGATGAAGATGGGGCATGCGCTTAGTTGGCTCTAGAAATGACAGCATTGGCCGAATTAATGAGGAGAAAGTGATGGAGCATGGACTCTATATGGCTCTGCTGGTGTGCACTAACCCTATACACATGCACCTGCATGCTTTGTACATAAGGGCGATTTTGGAAAATAAATAGTATTTAAAGGATAATTTTGTTGTGAGCCATCGTTATCATGAAATTAATGTCAAATTATATATAGTTATTTATAATTTCTAGAACCATATAGGTATGATTGTAATTATGATCAAACTAAGTAAGCATATATATAAGTTATCCTTTCATTTTGTTATATTTTATGGTAAAATTATGAAAGTAGATATAGCGGTTTGCTTAAATCCAATCAAAATATCTAGCCTAAACTAAAAAAAAAAAAAAAAAAAGCAATCTCGAGGTCTTGGTTGAGTTGTAAAATCGAATAATTATCGAGGAAAATTAACAAGGTTCCGCGGGGATACCAATTCCCATGTTAATACGAATATTGAGGTTCTTTTAGTTTCCGTAGCAAACAAGGGAAGGAGAATCAAGCATTTAGGAATCATAACAAAGCATTAATCTGAGAATATTTAATCAAATGAACTAAAAGCCAAATGCAACGAAGCTTGTCATGGATGTGGCTTGGTCGCCTGGATGGCGATTACTCCGTAAATTTGGACGATTTCCCAGAAGGAAGGAAAAAAAAAAAAAAGAGGCCATGTGATTCGAGCTACTTTAGAAGATTTTAATCATTTACTTGTCTACTCGGTTGAACACATGCACATGGGCCAAGGTTATTCTTTTTTGCTTACCTTATTAAAGCGGTGCTAGTACCCCTTAATTACATCAACCGATTACAAGTAATTGATTATGGGCCCTTCTAAAGTCCAAAATTCTTTTTCTTTGTCTTAAACCATTTTTCAAAAAATAAAAGATAATAATAGACAACCAGATTAGGTATGTTAAGCAATATTGGCCATCCATTAGGCATCTTTAGTTTATCATCCGGTGGAGGACATGAGACTAGAAATGCAGGCTTTCAAGGCTGATCAATTGGGCCTCATTGGGTGGGGTCTGATCATCGTATGTAACTGAATAGTTGCTCCTCCAGAAGCCATTACAGTCTTACAAAAAACTGACACCGGGACATGGGCTTGGGCAAAAACCAGAGGGAAAGCATTTAACCGACCAGAAGCAGGCAACTTGTTCTTGATTTGTGGGCATGCGCTTGTTTGCGCTTGTCAGAACCAGTGGCGTTTGCCTTTCTTTCGGTCGTTTTATAAAACCCAATTTTTTTGTTCTAACAAGCGACATTGCGAGAAGATAATCTTAGCTTCCCATCTAAAGAACAGCCACGTAATAAAAACAATACAGGGCCAAACACGCCCTAAACAGGCCTTGACGACGCTTCATTGACGGAGATATTTGGCGTTTGGCTTAGGATTTCGATTAAGCCCATGGAAATTATTTTCAAGGTATATTTTAGCTGAATGATAAGGAAGGGGCTTGCTCGTCAAACCGGCCAGCCTCTCTAATTAGTACTTAGTAGGCCACAGCGTGTATATATATATATATACACACACATATTCTACGGAAACCCTCTTCCATATCATTCTTTTTATTTTTAATATCTTAATAATAGATGAAAATTCCACTTCATCCATTATATTTATCATTATTTATATTATTATAGAAATCTTTTTCAGTTGTTCAATATTTATGTCAGATTCATTTATAAATGTCTAAAATCAATATAATAAAATAATTTAAAACTAATGAAGTGTTTGTTTACATTAAAAACATTTCAAACCAAACCTTTTTACTTTTTATAACTATCTTATTTTTAATTTTTTTTACTTCTTTCTATATAAGTATCATATTTTTCAATCATTTTTACACAACTACTTATACATCAAATTTATTTATTTTAATTTTATTCTTTTTACTGTTACTCTTCATCTTCATTTCTATCATATTTCATCATTTTTTTAAATTTTAAATACTTCCACACAAAAATTTTGTTAAAAGTTTTATTACTTTTCGCACATTGATTTTTAGTAGCATTTTCAATATTTAAATCATTTAAAAATGTCATTACTAAGTAAACAAATGATTCTATAAAATATTATTATATTATAATACATATGAAAATGAATCTAAGTATTTTACTCAATATACAGATGAATAAATATATATATATATATATATATATATATATGTTTAAACAAA
>JAXCLR010000073.1:7714353-7728379 GCA_035584095.1 Annona squamosa
GCCTACTACATCTACCTCCCACGTAACGAAAATAATTGCAAAAGGGTGGTTCGTAGCCGGCCGAGGGGACCGCGAAACGATCAAAAGATCTGCATGTGATCGAAGATAGCCACAACGACGGGATACATGCTTCAATACCAATGCATCTCACCTTACCCTCACATGATCAAACACCCATGTTGGGACTTAAAAGCAAAACACTGGCATTAACTTCAATTCATTTTCAGGGAGCTCAAGGGAAATCCATCTGCAGCTATATATGACAAAGGAACCCATTTTCCATTTCGATCGTGGGAACACGGACAGCAATCACTACCCGCGACCCTCGTAAAGGTGCAAGCAGGTCCCTCCTGACTTCAACGGCCACGATAGTACGATATAGGGACAAAAATAGTACATTCCGCACACGGCAGGAACTGATACTGTAGCCATCTCTCTCAGTTTCTCTCTGCCAGCAGGAGCAGCAGCACGGGAAAGGAGAAAGAGCATGCCATTCTGAGGAAAAAAAAGGGACGGAACGGAACTGGAGTCCACAAATGCTGTCTGATCACTAGGTCGCCCTCCTTGGATTCTCCGTTCCCCGTTCCTCTCCGAAGTGGGAAGCACGTTCCCTGCTCACGCCATGAGCTGCAGAAGCCGGACACGTAGCTCGCCTTTCCCGCTGGTGGAGGGCCCCACGGGAGGGGAAAGGCCATGCTCCATGGCTGACGTGTTGCTTCCGGAACCCACCACGAAGCTGGGCCAACCATGGTTTACTGTTTTATAATTCGAACGGCAGGCGCATGAATCGAACACCAGGGCTCAGTTGGAAGTGCACCGCCGACCGAGTTCGCCTCCCAAACTACCGAATCCCCCACACGTATACCATTTCGAAGCTGTTGATCTTATCATGCAACGCCGCTCACTTTTTCAACTTACTGATTCCGGAAAGCCTGGCTAGAAGATTGTATTATATATTAAATCCAACACGATTGTTTTGAACTTATCGAATAGTTCATGACTGTGTATAAAGTACGTGGCCGAAAACACATGAACGGTTTGGATGCGACGTTAAACTGACGATTCAAAAGGTGTGTAGGAAACTATTCACACGCTTCGGCGCGTGTAGCAACTTGGCGACTACAATATGCGATACTGGAACACTGGATATCAACAGCAGATGGGTGCTATTTTGGGACGGGAAAAGGTCTCATGGCTCTAATCGGAACCGTCAAGCTTCTTTCGCATCATCGATGTCTTTTTCCCATCATTGGATTTCTTTATTGATGCATCAAATGGCAGCGGGGTGTCGACCAACGCCTTTGATCATCGATGCAAGCTTTGGCGAGTGAAGAGAAGACAGGCCGAGTATGGAGAATGGCGGCTGTGCAAGCCCTAGGGTGGAGGACCAAATAAATGAACCATTCCTCACTTTAACGCATCGCTTTTAACAGACTGAGATATTAGAGGGAGAGTGAGATTGCTTGGCCCCATAAACATATATTGTGGTGGGCCGCGCCTCATGAGTGTCCGCCACGTAGCATGCAAACTGTGGCCGTTTCAGTTTGACGTGGCAAGCATGGAGGAAGGAGCATATAAATAGGGGCCGGGGGAAGGAATCCCCATTCCTTTCCCAAGCCATTTACATCCCCCTGCTAGTGGCACTCGTAGTTCAAGGGTTTTTCTTTTGATTGACTTAGAGAGAAAGAAAAAGAGGATGCATATGGTGGGTAGTGAAGGAGGGGCAAATGGAAGACGTGAAGGGACGGATATTGCGTCTCTCTTTTCTTCAACCAAGTATCCGGTTACGCTCAAGGTATATACATACATGTGCGTAGAAATCGTATTAGAGATGGCGAAAGCCCAACCTAATTCTTGCCTAAATTCCAATTAGTCATTCGATTTCTGAACTCTCTTTTTATAGTTTACTCCTTTCCAACGTTTTTGATCAAAGGAAGAGCTACCTCAATTAGATTCACATAATATTTTGCCAATTCCCTCGGTTTTTTTTTTTTTTTTCTCAAAATGGTTGTTCTAAAGCTCGGCAAGCGGCAGAAACGAATTTCAATGTTTATTAGACGAATTAACATATATTACCCAACATTATTCCTGATTTAGGACATTACCCACGAATGAAAATGTTAAGATATCACGTCAAGAACAAATGTTCTCTGAGTCCGTTGAGAGATTTTCTTGACCCTGGTGCATGAAATGAAGATATGTAACTAGCATATATCCTCACATACTACGGCTCTAAAATCGTTACCTTGCAGTTCACAGATATCTATTGCCGAATAAAATTCCAGAGCAAATCCGTCTCCAGCAGCAGCAGCAGCACTGGCATCAAGCGCATGCTGGGGGGCCGAAAGCCAGGTCAGACAGCACCCGAAGAACGAACCATCTTAGATGGAATCACAGGAGTGGCGTCGCCAGGCGAAATCCTGGCCATCCTTGGTCCATCCGGCAGCGGCAAATCCACTCTCCTCAACGTTCTAGCTGGCCGCATCCACCACAGCAGCTATACCGGCGCCGTCCACGCCAACGGACGGCCCCTCACGAAATCCATAACTAGAAGAACGGGGTTCGTCACGCAAGACGATATTCTCTACCCCCACCTGACAGTCAAGGAGACTCTGGTTTTCTGCTCTCTTCTTCGCCTTCCTGGCAGTCTCTCCAAGAAGGAGAAAGTCCGAGTCGCTGAGTCAGTGATTTCTGAGCTGGGTCTCGGCAAATGCGAGAACACCATCGTCGGCAACGCCTTCGTGCGGGGCGTGTCGGGCGGCGAGCGGAAGAGGGTCAGCATCGCTCACGAGATGCTCGTAGACCCGAGTCTGCTTCTGCTGGACGAACCCACCTCCGGTCTCGACTCAACTGCGGCGTATCGATTAGTTTCGACGCTGGGAGGACTGGCGAGGAAGGGGAAGACGATAATTACGTCCATGCACCAGCCGTCGAGTCGAGTCTACCAGATGTTCGACGCGGTCCTGCTGCTGTCGGAAGGGCGCTGCTTGTATTTCGGCAAAGGATGCGACGCCATGGACTACTTCGCGTCAGTTGGGTTCGCGCCTTCTTTCCCTATGAATCCGGCCGATTTCATGCTCGATCTTGCAAATGGTGAGTTTCTTTCTCCCCCTGTATCTCTCGTTCCTTGCTGAACTACAACTCATTAGTTGAATCGATACGAGTTGACTTAGTGTGAGATGTCAAAAGCTTTCCCAAAATATGGATAACAGTTCAAAAAATTAAATTTACCTTTTTTTACAGGAAAAATTAAATTTACTAGAAAATATAAGATGAATGTCGCATTAATTTAGAATTTATATTTCCCTTTCATTTAGTTGCCCATATCATCCATCCCACCACAAGCGACATATCTTTTTGTGCTGTTTTGTCTTCAATGCGGTAAATTCAACGTCCAGAGAAAAGTGGCGCATTTCACCTGATGGGGACATGTGATCATTTGGATGCCTTAGATCATTAACTCCCGAAATGGGTTCGAGCAATGCGCGTACAGCGAGGGATCGGGTAGAAAAAATATGGGCGAAAAGACAGTATCCGTCCTATATACAACTCCTAGGCATGGAGCATATGTTCAGCAGCAGTGTTTTAGATTCGTTCTGCTTGATGAGGTGTAGATATTGGACGAGTTGGATGGGACTTTCATGGGGTCGAAGTAGCACGTACCCTCAATGGGCTCACCATGACTTATGGGTACGGCCGGTTGTATTGAGAGCCGAGACCTCGTACTCATGGCGGTGTTGATTAAAATCCGCACCATACATGTGGCGAGTCAGAATAAGAAAGTGGCGTCAGTAAAAAATTCAACACTGTGTTGTTAGCGGCCAACGTCCGAAGGTGTGTGCGGAAGGTCACTCGGTCCTGGCCGCGCCGTAGCTTAGGTGGGAGACTCGGCCCTCGGACTCGGCCGAGCTAAATGTGGTCTAATCCCCACAGCTGGACGCACAGCTTTTTCGGTCCCACCACATGAGCGTCGGAGCCAACGCTCGTTTCCTCTTCCGCTGCAACAAAAGTTACGTAAACGCAGTTCTATTCTACGTAACTTCTTGAATTTTTAAAAAGGAGATGATTTATTCAAAACTGAATTTATTTATTATATTTACCATTATTTGTTTAGTTATAATATTAATTTTCATTAAAATCAAATATGTGCATGACTATACTTGCTTTAAAACAGATATATTTACGTATGTATTAAAATATGATAATATATTATAAAATTATTTATTCGTATAGTATTAATATTTTAAATGGTTTAAGTGTTAAAAATATTACTCAAAACTTAATTTTTAGTATTATATCATTTTATTAAGTTGATTTTAAATATTTATCTACATAATATTGATATTACGGGTGATTTAGATGTTGAAAATGCTTATTAAAATTTAATATTGAGCATTAAATTATGTTATTATAATAATTTTACATGTATATATATGGGGCTTATATATAGCAATACTATACAAAAGAAAGGGTTTTCCTAATAATATAAATAATATTAAATATAATAGACGAAGTGAATTTTTTATCCATCATCTAGTATTAACTTATTTTATTATATTAATTTTACACGTATATAAATGGTGACTATATAGAGTAATACTATATAAATGAAAGAGTTTTCATAATAATACTAAATATAATAGATGAAGTAAATTTTCTAGCAATCATTTAGAAATTAAAAATGAAGAAGGTTCGATAAAAGAAGAATTTCATAGAGGTATTTTGGCTTATATTTAATTAAAGTCGACCAAATCTTAGTATTACTTGTAGTCAAATAGTCATAATTCATTACTAGATGCTGAAGTCACAAGTAATGTAAAATTTAGTTGCAATTGATAAGACAATTTTTTATATTCGACTATATGCGACCACCTTTAAGTAGCTAAGAATTTTCAATTAACTAAATATTTGCTGCCAAATGAATGTATACATAGCAAAATTTATTTTATGTATAGCCAAAAATATGCTTGCATTTATTGAAATTTGAGGGGATGGATGGTAGTTAGAAATATATTTAGCTGATGCACATACCACACTTGGGGACTGGACTCTGATTTTCCCTATATGAATTTCAGTATTTGAAAGTAGTTGTTTGTGATTTTGGGTCTATGCACGCATAACTGAAATTGGGGCTTGTCATAACTGCGGTTTTAGCCTAGTGGTAATACATTCAGGCATAAATTCCTAAATTCAAGGTTTGAAGCCCTGTGATAGTTAAGTTCCACTGTAGACCTCATAACAGCATAAAAAAAAAAAAAGAAAAGAAAAGAAATTGCGGCCAGCCAATGGACGTCCAGGATTCCTTAGAAAGGTGTCACAGTCACGCTGCCGGTGTGATGTATTTGGAATTTTGTGGTTAAGGGAATATGTGATTAATTGTCCACTAATGGGTCGAAGCATACCCACAATGGGGAGAGGGAGAATGATGCAGTTGCACGCCACGTCTCCCTCTTCATTTGCAGTGGACTACCTTGGACGGTTCACATCACACCCTTTCCACCTCTTTATGTAAATTTCGACTATTTTATTGCTACAGCCCCCTTTACCCCATAGCACATGTATCCAACTTCCATTCTCTCAAAAAGTGTCGCTTTTTGGAGCTATTATTTTGATGGCCCCTCACCCCCCCCAAATTTCGTTATCTGTTCATAGGCACCGCACACTTGGGTAATTGTCCATTTCATTACCCCTAACTGTTCATCAGATTATCCTAGTTGTCCTATTTCGAGGATGTCTCAACATGCAATGCAAAAAGACAAATGGATACTACTCTTTTCAAAATGCTACCTTGGTTTCGGAATTCAAGACCACAAAATACATGCCATAAATTAACCATGTGGACCAGAGATGATACCCAAATCATGTTGTGGGCGCCATCAAGCTAGGGCGATTTTAGACATAATACATCACCTCCATAGAAAGAAACAGCCACGTGTTTGGCAGATGTAAGTTGAAGAGTCATAAGTATGGCACAAAATTCTTCGTCTTTGACATTTTTAAAATAAACTGCTTGAATAAAAGGACACCGTGCAAGTTAATTTCTTTCTTTAAATTGATGGTTGTGACTTCCCTTCCGTCTAAGCTTTTTCTATCTTCAATTAAGCACCCAAGGACAGGAAGAATCTCTTCCTTCCTTTTCTGTTTTCCTCTAGTCGTAGTGGCTGTCCTTTTATGTATTTTGATTAGTGTTGATGGGGGCCGTACTAAGGGCTTTACGGATTCGTAATTTCACTGTATTCATACGTACTGTCGGCTGTAGCTAAGAATTTCAGGCATATATCTCGACAGAAGGCCATTTTTATGGTTGGCCTGTCACTTACCTCCCTAAAAATAGGATGCACAAAAATGAAGTTGGTCCGTAGATTTTCATCTGGGGAACGAGGTTTTTGCACTTCTCCTTTATTTAATCTGTTGATTACATATTGCTTTGTCTTATTTCTAAGTGGTGTAACCTTGTATTAATTAATTTGCCAAAAATATTTTAATGATGATAAAATCATTTCATGTAAAAATAGAAAGGACACGCAGAATGCCATCCTCGTAATTCTAATATCTTTAGTACTCTTTTCTTTTTTGGTTTTCCTTTTTCCTTTTATATTAACTAATGTTTAGTGGGGAGCATTTGACTAGACTCTTACCATTTTAATAATGTGTGTGAATTAGCAACCTTAGCTTATACCTTGGTGGGTTTTGATTTGTTCTTTGACACCATGATGCCATTATGGAAGTTGTGACGGAATGAGTTACGTGTGATACCATCTACATGATCCATTTTGAAAAGAGGGAGAGAGTGGATGTGGCGCACTGCATCATCTCTCTAATCTCTATGTTTCTAGCCAAAATCAGGTTGTTTGGACCAGTGTAATTCACCTGTCGGTTTGGGTGGGTCCTATCAAAAGCACAAAAGTATACACCTCTCTGCTTTGGCGCACTCCCACACTCATATAATATTCATGTGTTGAACAGTGGCCTTTTACTATATCAGTTTCCCCTTTTTTTATTATTAAATAATACTACCTATCTAATCAGATATCAAAACCCTTCGGTCACATTCTCACAGGTCTATATGAGTCCCAATATTTTTTTAAAAAATAATAAGGTAAACGACCTGTTAAATTCGAATTTGCTATAGTTTAGTCTTCTTAAACTATCCGTAAAACCGTTTTCACTAAAGAAAACATCGACTTTATAAAGATAATCGAGCATTCTCTCTTGTTTGCACAGCCAAATTCGGCTTTGCTTTTCTTCAATGATGCGCATCCACTTGTGGTCTAAGGCCTTTCTCTTCCCAACTTATTTCTCTCTCTATCTTTGATCCGAAATGGACCACGTGTCACCTTGGGGATATAATCATAGCCTTTCACTCCGGTGGGGCCCCCACCAGGAAGCACAAGTCAAAACCAACACGAATAGAATTCGGAGTGGGACTGTGTCACACTATACATCTCGTCTGTCATAGCTTTTTGGCTTTTTGGAAATATGGGGTGGGTCGGCAATAATTCAATACATTGCTAGAATTAGGCTGTTGCACTTGTGCACCATTTCCCGTTTAATATTATTTTAATCTTAGTGCGGGTAATATTTTTGGGCCTTCAGAACATGATTTTTCCCCCACTGTCAGTTCCATCATACATCTTTCGTGGTCCATCGCCACTCCCAAGCTGCACGTGGCCGTAGATTACTGAATCTTGGCTATCTATCAGACGATCCATGGATCTGTAGTTGAACATGGCAAAGATCTAAACAACTCAAGGATTCAAACCGAACGATATCCTAAATGCTATAAATCTAATGGTCGGGATCATTTTAAAATTTTTTGATGTTGTCCAAAACATGGAATCGTGATCCCCTACATCCAGGTTCACCTAGCTTTAGTGCAGTAGTGTGCGTTAACCCATTTTTTTATTTTTTTTACAAATTTTCTAATACAAGTGTTAATCTAAGTGTATTTAACATGTGTATCAATTTTTACCATTTTTGGAGCATTTTAAATTTTTATGTTTTTATTTTGAAAATCAGCGGCATTTGATTTTCAAAAATTAGAAATAAATATCTAAAATACTCCAAAAATGGTAAGAATTGATACACATGTTAACACTTATGTTAAAACTTGTGTAAAATTTTTTAAAAAAAATTAAAAATGAATGAAGATGGGTTTAATGCACCCGGGTGCAGTGGAGCTGAGTGTACCCGGGTGCATGTGATGATGATCCCAAAACATGGGCCTACATTGTCCAAAGCCCAAAATCAGGAAACCGAAATTCATAGAATCATAGATGGGTTGTCCATCAAGCCATCCGACAGTGCCACTCGTCCATGTCGAATCACCTTTCGTGTGCACGTGGTGGGCTACTGAATCTTGAATCCCTTTGCCCAAGTCATTGTCACGGCCGACTCACTGATCCGACCCCCCCGTGCACTAATTGCCATCGATTGCGTAAGGCTGGACGTTATAACCCAACAATAATCAAGTGGTCATTGTTTGTTTATGTTAATTAGATATAGTGGAGAATTTGGATAGATATATAAACAAAGATATGTTGGTGTGTTTGTGTCTGAGCAGGAGTGGTGCATTCAGAATCACACGGAGATACGGAGAAGCCCAACATTAAGCAAGTCCTTGTCTCGTCGTATAACAGCTTGCTGGCGCCCAAGGTGAAGGCTTGCATGGATGCCGACAGTGCGGCCAAGGAAAGACTCCGAAATGGTATGAATGCGAGCCATCCGTGTATCTAGCTGTGCATGGTCGGTTTAAGAACCTAGTGCTTTTCTGTGCAAATTGTTCGTATTAGAGAATGGCCCCACTCCTCTGTGAGAGGCTGAGAGCATGTTGCAACGGATATTGATTTCAGATTTATGCATCCCAAAAAGCAGGGCCCAGAGGTCTCGAACTGTGGCTGATGCAAGCTCTGGAATCAGGCCATGCGTTCGTGAAAACGATCTTCAGGCATCTATTAATTTCATGCACCTACCACCTAGTGCATTGACCACCATGATTCTCTAGATATCTACGCAGATGGTGGACTTCCACTCGGTGCGCGGCTCTAAAAGCAAGCCCACCGATGTTAATGTGGAAACTGTTTGTGGGGTTCGTAAAACTCAATGGAGGAATGAAAGGATTGGGAGAGAAGTGGATAATGTATGATGGGCGGTCTTATGGTCTCTGTTTTCAAATATCCAATGTTGAAGAAAGACCCCCCTTTTTTACTGGTTTGAGCCATGAACTAAATGGCCAGTCTATTCATACATCTCTTTTTTCACTACTAATGAAATGCATATGGCTATGAATTTTGGCAAGGAATTATAATAGTGTTGTTCTGTGACCAGGGAGCCCAAGAGCCTGCGAAGAGAACAGGATCAGCAACAGCTGGTTCACTCAATTCACAACCCTCCTCCACAGGAGCCTCAAAGAAAGAAGGCACGAAGCCTTCAACTCCCTGAAAATTTTCCAAGTGGTGGCTGCCGCGGTACTCGCTGGCTCCATGTGGTGGCACTCCGACATGCGCAACGTCCACGACCGCCTCGGTCTTCTCTTCTTCATCTCGATCTTCTGGGGTGTTTTCCCCTCCTTCAATGCAGTTTTCACCTTCCCACAAGAGCGCGCCATCTTCATCAAGGAACGCGCATCTGGCATGTACACACTCTCTTCCTACTTCGTAGCACATCTGGCGGGCGACCTCCCCATGGAGCTCATCCTCCCCAGCGCATTCATTGGTGTTTGCTATTGGATGGCCGGCCTCAGGCCCGATGTGGGTGCATTCCTGCTCACATGGATTGTGCTGCTATGGTATGTTCTGGTCGCACAAGGGCTAGGCCTTGCACTTGGAGCCGCCATCATGGATGCCAAACAGGCATCAACGATAGTAACGGTTACAATGCTGGCATTCCTACTCACAGGTGGATTCTATGTGCACAAGGTACCTGGCTGCATGACATGGATGAAATACACCTCATTCACCTTCTACTGCTATCAGCTGCTAATACAGGTGCAGTACGGACTGGGAGAGGTGATGACTTTGCTGGGTTGCTCCCATCGTGGCAAGTCCAGCAGGATCGGCTGTGACTTCATTGATGAGGAGGTCAGTCCTTTGGTCTGCATTACAGCCCTTGCCATCATGTTTATAGGATACAGGTTACTTGCATATCTGGCCCTAAGACGCCTCAAATGTTAGCAAAGAAGAATCATCATCTGGACTATGGAGTAGGCTATTTGTCACAGATTTTCTCGACATGGACGCATCAAGGAGGCCTCCATCAATCCATAGTACTAACCCGCCCCTGGGAAATGCCTTGCAATCGCGACCCAAGCGAGGATTGCATGTATTAGGAAAGCACATTGACAAGCTACTCAACTGTAATTAAATGGATAGGAATGAAAGACAATGTCCAGAAACACTGTGACAACAAATGTTACAAGTGAATTTATTTTTTCAAGACAGAGCCAAGTAAGCCACTAATCCTTGGTGTCTTTGATGGATGTTGCGGTTATTTGAACACTTGCAGTTTCATGGCGGGGTTGTATAGATGAGTGTGTTTATTAGTAGAATCATCAAGATACTCCCCGGTTTTAATTGAAGAACATCCCAATCATAGCCGTCTCCAACTATTGGGGGCTCCCCTTGTAAGTCCCTTCCTTTGCGGATACACGGTTTTCATCGTCAGAACGATTACCAGACTACTGCACATGGTTGTAGTAGTTATCGGTTGGGCCTTGTTAATTATCTGATTATAAAGCAGCATCGAATCATCATTACAATGATAAGAGGCGAAATTTTTTTTCTCAATCTCGCTTATAACCAGCAGCTGAAACAGATGACAAGGTTCCGCAGTCATAGTACACGACTTCAGTGAGCTATTATAAAACAAGCCGTAGAAAATTTTATCCCTGATGAAAGTGGACAGCCATCCTAAGCCTGCCTGCTGAACCCATCACAAGATGTAAGCCCCGGCAATCAACCCAGCAACACGCCACTTCCGTTCTTTTACATAGCCCTCGAATGCTTGCTTGACGTTGTTGGGCTCCACTTCTCCACACTGGAGAATTGAATTCCCAATGTGTCGTCCAATTACGACTGCATCCTTTAAAGCCGAACAGCCGCCTTGACCTACGTCTGGTGTCATTGGATGCATGGCATCTTGGGCGACCACAACAGCCCCATTGCATGTGGGTCCGAATAGAACGCTCCATGGGTACCCGAACATCAATCGTGCCCATGTTACAGTGGCCAGATCGCAGTGCTGCACCACATTCTTGTACAGGTGGGACTTCCTTGGCCAGGTTCTCCATTACATCATTCCGTATCAGCTCTGGGTCTGCAATTTCAACAATGAGCTAAATGTGTCTTCTTGGACTGCATTTTTCACGATCTATTGCATTTGGTGGGTAGTAATATTCAAGAAATAGAATTCACCTTGGAGGGATGATTCGTAGCTTGTGAACCAATATATGTCTTGGTGAGTGAGAGGAACTAAACCGACCCTAAAGCCATTGCCTGCAGATCGCTGGACTTCACGTTTAAGCCCGTGCTCATCAGGGAAAACTGCCGACCCACGCATGCCGGCGGGCAGGAATGCACTGGAGCAGAGAGCCCCAGCCATTTCGCGATGACTGAGTCAATCATATTAAAATGGGCACTGCAACAAACATGCTTCAAAATCCAAAATGCGCGTTGTTCACTATAACTACGAACAAAATAGCCAGACTTGGGGGCCTGTGGATATACTTCTTCAGCTTTTCTCTGATGACGAATCCATTATCAATCTGCAGCACATGAGTTGGCGAAATTTGGACCGTCTCAATGGTGATGGATGCAACCTTTGAGGAGAAGCGGGTCGAGCTGGCCGGCAGCTCCTCTGCAAGTGCCTTCGGCAGTTCGCTTCTATGAACTGACCTCAATCCCCTCCCGTCCCTGCAATTTTTTTTCTTCGTATGGAATAAATCCAAGGATTGTAATTTAACATGTCGTTCTGGACGCCCACAATTCAGAGTTTTTTTTTTTTTTTTTTGAAAAAAAAAAAATTGACATGGTTCTTGATGCATTAGGCTCCTAAGGACTTAATGTCTCTGATTTGCCGAGGTCTCATCTAATGTAGTTGTCCTCGACTAGGATAAACATAAACCGGGTCCACATTCATTGCCCCAAAATTCAGAATTCTGGAAAAACGATATCTCGTTTGACTATACAACCAATGTTGTCATAGCAGAAATCACGCCATTTCAAGGTTCCGGCAGAGGAAACTCTTCGGACGGCTCCAGTAGCCACATCAGTTACAGTTTCCCTGCATTTCCAAAACAAGATGCAATTGCCTCATATCATATCCCGGGATGAAGCTGGGATTTTAACCTTGGTCAAGCTAGCTTTAGCTGATGGACGTAGTTCAGTCAGCGTGGTTGACCAAAAAGAATTGTGGCTCGTTCACAAATCTCTGGCACGGGATTAACCAAGTTCCTGGCTACGTTTTTATGAAAAACAGATATTCTGGCATCTACGGGTCTTGAACCTACCTAATGCGATGACCACCGTGATTGTTTGATAATCCTCGTTGTCAGGATTTTCAAAATAAATATTTACTTACATACGTTCCTGTAAAAATCCAATTTTGGATTATTGAAATGAGTTTTGTCATATTGATTTTGTTTTTATTTTCTTGCATATCATATCTAATCTCTCTCCGTCATAAAGCGTGCAACAAGTGATAGAATCAAATTAATTGACCCACCTTAAAATGAAATAAAAAAGAAGCTAGGATACGGATGAATTACTTGCCCAAGGATTCCGCGCCAAAAGAGAAGCTACTGTTCACGAAGTAAATAAATAAAATAAAATGAAAGGAAAAGTGATCCCGTTAACTCAGGCTAATTAATGACTTATCTAACTCACCTTAAAAAAACCCGTTAATTTTTTTATACTCTTTTCTTATAAACTTGTTGATATATATATATATTTTAACATGTAAACCAAGTTTACGATTTTTGGATGTGTATGTATTTTTTAAAAATTTATAAATGTAGAAGTATTTTAGCTATTTTAAACCATTGAAAAGGCTAATAACATACATTTGCTTTTAACAATCTTAAAAAATATATATATTTAAAAATAGTAAAATTTAGTTTATATATTAAATATACTTAGATAAATAAGCATAATAAGAAAAATAAAAAAATTTAAATGGATTTTTAAGATAGACTAATAAGATCATTTCTCAAATAAAACGAAATAAAATAAAATAAAAACATGTATTTTATCCAGCAGCGTGCGGCCGCATGGAATCGAAGTCCATAAAACTTGGCGAGGAATTAATGCCGATGTTTGGGCAACGTTATAAGCGTTAGACCTAAAATTTTTTTAAAAAATAAAAAAATAAAAACCGATTGCTCAATCTAGTTTATAACTTTATAGCCGGCAGATGGAAGCGATGGCATGGCTCCACAATCGTAATGTGAGGCAGGGACAAGCCTAGCAAAAACGAAGGCATAGAAGATCTTATCCCTGATGAATGTTTCCAGCCATGCATCCAGAACCAGCCTGCTCTGACCATCCAGACATGTAAGTCCTATCGATCTTACGACCACTGAATGAACTCTGTCGCACCCGAGAGACTGATAGGCGAATTTTGGGCAGTCTCGGTGCTAATGGATACAGTCTTTGAGAAGAAGAGAGCCATCTCTTCACTGCAGTGTCGAGGTCAGTTGGTCCACAAATTAGCTCTTGCAGAAGAAACCCATGAAGTGCTCATGAATAATATTTCTCGATGTTGTATTTTCTTCCTTTATATATATATATATCAAACAATTTAATTTCATGGGTTATGTCCCACTTATGTTGAACAGTTGCCATTTTAGTTCCAACAATAAAAATCAGTTAGCATGAAGATCAGCAGGAAATCAAAACAGATTTGTTTTCTTTTTTTTGTTATTTTTTCAAGTTTTAACTGTCCACAAATTTGGAAATTCAAAGAGGAGAAGGTTGTTATTTTTTATGTATAAATAACTGGTTTTGAATGAAAGAAAGTAGATCATTTTTTC
>JAXCLR010000073.1:7728479-7740897 GCA_035584095.1 Annona squamosa
GAATGAAAGAAAGTAGATCATTTTTTCCAAACCTTTCAGCTTACAATTTCATTGCTTTCCTTGCTTTAATCCAACAACCCGATGTAGGTTTGACTCAAGAAAACTTTTGGACTGCTCCAGTGGCCGCATCAGTGACAATCGTCCTGCATATAGGATAACATTAATTAGTTATATTCCAAAGCTAAATGTAATTAACTTACTCTTCTGTGCACATGACCCAGAAACAGGGATAGATCATAGATGTTCGAAGGGCATGGAGAGCACGCTTGGCATTGGGGGAGAGCAATATGGCTGAGCCTGTGGTCTGGAGCTCGCTCCACCTCTCAAGAACCAGGGACTGGACTCCAACTGCAACTCTCTTCAATGCAAGGGCCGATACCTACCCAGCTCTCCGGCCCTACCATCACCGCTTGTTCCCAAGCTTCCATTCTCTTTAATGACAGGTTTGGTGACAAGTATTTAAGCTGTCGGGTTATTGTAAAAGTAAAAAATAAATATTTTAAAAATTATATGAATGATATAAAATAATAGGGAATCAATCATATGCTCTCGCCCACTAATTTTTTATTTTTTTTGAAAATTTCTTCACAAGAGCGTTAATTTAGGTGTATTTAACATGTATATAATTTTTTAACATTTTTGAAATATTATAGATATTTATTTTTTTATTTTTGAAATTAGTGATATTTTAGTAATCAAAAATAAAAAATAAATATCTAAAATATTTCAAAAATAGTAAAAATTTATGTACATGCTAAATACACCTAAATTAACATTATTGTGAAAAAATTTTTTTAAAAAAATGAGTATATGCACCCGGGAGCACGGAAGCTTCCATGCTCTCGGGAGCATACAATTAGAATCCAAAATAATATATGTAAAATTAAAATAAATAAGATAACTGTAAAAAAAACAACCGAAGTATAAAGATAAAATTAGAAAATATGATTATTGGACAATTAAATCATATTTGTGAGAATATACAAAAAAAATTTAAAAAAAACATGTCAAACTATGAAGGATGATTGCCCGGCATGCCATAAGTGTGATTTTGAAACCACCAGTGAAGTGAAAAAGAGAAAATTTTAAAAATTATGCGGATAATGTGAAATAATAAGAGTAAAATAGAAATGGATATGATAATTATAAAAAATAATTAGAATACATGAATAAAATTAAAAAATAAAGTTGTTAAATAGTTAAATTATTTAAAAAAAATGTACGAGAGAAAGAAAAATAGTGAACAACTATAGAAGCACAGTACAAAGTAGCTCTAACTCTTTTCAGCCTATCGACGTACATGTATATATGCACGGTAAAATCCCAGACGGCTCTCTTTCCAATAACGCAATTAATCTTGTTCATTACTAGGGTGAGGATGTAACGAGGATGTGGAAAATTTGCATGACTTTTTTTTTTTGGTTCTCCTAATATAAGTAAACACGTGTCCCGTACAAGCAACCGTTATAAATAATGCATGTACAAAACATTAAAATATTTGGCACTATTTTATCACGTGACAAAAATATTTTAGAGTAATTATTTTTCGTAACAGTCCAGACTCCTGAGGCGATATGATGTGGTGAAGTTGCTGGTGGCGACTGCCAGCTTGAGCCGCAAGAAAAAAGTCATGCGAAGCGCCGTGTTCAAGTTTTCACCTGAACTAGGAAGAACCAGTCAACGGCTGTCTGGTGGGCGGTGGAAGTCTCTCGACGAGGCAATTCATCATCATAATTTCACAATTGACCGGAACGGGCGGAAACATCCAAAGTCATATTTGGTTGTTGTCGGTTATCACGCCATCGAAACGAAGCCTAGTACGGAAAAAATCACATTTTTGAGGGACGTCTGGTAATATAACAAATAACTATAATTCGATTGCCTCTCCCACTACACATTTACTAAAATAATTTGATATTTTAATTATTGAAAAATACTACATTATTCCTAACATGCCATATTAGTTTCATATTTTTCAAAATATTACATTTACCGTTCCCCCACTTCCCCACCATAACCACGTTATCAAAGTTGTCCAACAATTTCCGAAGTAAAATAGTAAAAAGGAAAAAGACAAAAAAGTTGTCCAACAATTTCAACAATCACAGCAGCGTGAGCTCCACCGAGTCACCGACAACTCGATGCACAAGGCTATGTCAGGTGGTGTTGTCGGGTTAGGTGAGGCCTCTGTTTTTCTAGGTCCGATGACGCAAAGCCACCGTTTGTTTTGTTTTTTGGCTTGAACCATGGATAAAATGTTTACCGGAAGGAGAGCAACAGACGATATAATTGAAGAGAAAAGGGGAAGAGAAAAAAAAATGGTGAAAAATCTCACAAAGCAATAAATAAAACAGCAGGGGGACTACATTATATGGTGCGATTAATGAGCTTTGTATAGGTATACGAGCAACGGTGCACGATGACACGTTCTGCCCACTATCTGTGTAGCAGATTGTAATGCATCGCAATACTAAAAGACTCGGTATTAATACCACTAGCACTGGACTCGGACAAGGCGGGCATCTCGAACCTCTTCTAGTTTTCTCAATCCATATTCTTGATTTTTTTTTTCCACAAAAAAAGAAAATAAAAAAAATTCAAAGCAATGTCATTTAGAAGTACATATTGCAACCAAGCATTAATTATACAAAAATGGAATAATCCATTTTCTTATTACATGGACAACTGGCGAGGGATTAATGCTGATGTTTGGGTAACGTTACAGTCGTAAGACCCAATCTTTAAAAAATAAAAACAGACTCTGCTCAATCTTGTTTACAGCCAGCAGAAGGAATTGATGGCAAGGCTCCACAGTCGTAAAGTGAGGCACGGGCTAGCCTGGCGAAAACGAAGGCGTAGAAGATCTTATCCCTGATGAATGTTTCCAGCCATCCAGAACCAACCTGCTGAGCCCATCCAGACATGTAAGCGCCGACAATCAACCAAGCGGCTCGCCACTTCCGCTCCTTCACATAGCCCTCTAATGCTTTTTTAACTTTGCTCTGCTTGACTTCTCTACCCTCCAGCAATGAATTCCCAATGTGTCGCCCAAGGACGACCGCATCCTCCAAGGCCAAACAGCCACCTTGGCCCAAGTCAGGAGTCATAGGATGCATTGCATCCCCGGCGACGGCGACTGCTCCTTTACACGTGGGACCAAGCAGGACATTCCACGGATACCTAAACACCAACGGCGCCCATGTTAGGGTGGCCAGATCGCAGTGGTGCACCACGTCCATGAAAACCTGCGGTAGGTCCTTGGTCATGTTCTCCAGCACATCTCTCTGTATCAGCTCTGGTTCTTTTGCCCCTTGTTGCCCTGCACATTTCACAAATGTAGACTTATTTTGACCATGTGTTGCAGCTGGGGTATTATTTGAATCATCTCATGTCAAATGAACTCGGTCGACAAAACCAAATGCAACAGAATTCATGGAAAAAAGAAATCCAATTCACCTTCGAGGGTCGATTTATAGACGACGAACCAATAAACCTCTTTGCTAGTGATAGGAACAAAACCCGCCCTCTGGCCGTAGCCCACAAACTGCCTGCCTTCATGGTTAAGCCCATGTCCTTCGGGAAAAACTGCTAAACCACGCACAGCTACACGGCCGGAATGCACTGGAGTAGATAGCCCCAGCCATTTTGCGATCATTGAATGAACCCCGTCGCACCCGATTAATACCTGCAATGAATATGGGGTTTGATTCACAAGTTTAATTTGTAGATTCACCTGCCATTGTCTAATTAAGCCAATTTTCTAGCACTACGAATCATCCAATAGTCGGATGCGTGCCCTCACCTTTGCTCTAATGATGGTGCCATCGTCCATGTGCAGGAGATAGATTTGCGAATTTTGGGTCGTCTCAGTGCTAATAGATACAATCTTCGAGGAGAAGCGGATGGAGTTGGGTGGTATCTCATCCGCAAGCGCATTCAGCAGTGCTCTCCTATGCACAGTCCTCACTCCGATCGCGTCACTGTAGTGTTGGGGTCAGTTGGTCCATTAATTGGCCCATGTAGCAGAAACTCATGATGTGCTCGTGAATAATGTCGCAATGACGAAAAACACAGACGTGGTATATTTTCTTATATACATATTATCAAACAATCTAAAAATTTTGTGGGTTACGTCCCACTTACCTGTTGGAGGCTCCACCAAAGGAAACTGTTTGGACTGCTCCAGTGGACACATCAGTGATAACTGACCTGTATTTAGGATAGCATTAATTAATTATATTCCAAAGCTAGATGTAATTAACGAACCATGCTATGCAATTGCCCAGCCGGTGGTCTGTGTAAAGCATGACTGAAAAACAGAGATAGATGTATAGGGACTTACTTGTCGAACACAGGATAAACGGAGGATAGCTTGTGAGCAACGCCAAGGGCACCGAGAGCACGCCAGGCATTGGGGAAGAGCGATATGGCTGCGCCCGTGGTTCGGAGCTCGCTCCACCTCTCAAGAACCAGGGAATGGACACCAACTCTCTTCAATGCAAGAGCCGTTGCCAGCCCAGCTATTCCGGCTCCCACTATCACCACTTGTTCACAATCTTCCATTCTCTTTCCCTACTTTTTCTGCTTTCTCCACAGATGCCCGATCGAAGTATATATATATATATTTCTCTATGTATATTCCCCAGGAAAGTCACTGGAAGCTTGCTCTCTCTTTCCAATCAGGCAAGATGATTCTTTCTTTCTGAAAAGACGTTCCAGGGCAGCAGGATCGCTTTTTCTGGCAGCAGTTCACGGGAGGGAAGCCTAGTGACTGGTCAAAGTAGGCAACCATCACATCTCGAAGGTGCCATCAAATGTCGATGGTTGTATTTTTTTTTTTTTTTTTTAAAAAAAACTTCGGCTATGGATTATTAATTGCCGACTGATCATTTCAGTTCAGGCCGGTTTAAAAATATTTTTTCTTAATTTTTTTCTAAACATATTAATTTAATTTATAAATTAAATTTTATTATTTTTGGATATATATATATGTATATATTTATTTTGAATTTTTAAATATAGGGATATTTAAGTTAGATATCTTTGTACATAAAAATTTAAAATAAATATATACACATATCGAAAATGATAAAACTTAATTTATAGATTAAATATAACTAAATTAATATACTTATAAAAAAATTAAAAAAAGTATATTTTTTGACCGGTCTAAATTTCAAACCGATATGAAAAAATGATACTCTTATTTATGATAACATATTAAGACAATATTGTTATTCTTTGTACATACTAGTGGATAGTGTTAGATAGCAAACCTACAACCGAATAGACATAACTACTTCACATGAACAAAGTTAACAATATTTTATTTGTGTACATTATTTATTATACCTTTATATTAATTCAACATATCTTTATACTTATTATGTGACAAAAGTGAGTCAAATACAATACATCATTTCATATAATTTGATATCTTAAATTATTTTGACATCTCACTTTTCATCATTATATTTGTGTTTTAATCATTTTTTCATAATTTTATTTACGTAAATACCTTACATTCTCATTATTATCTATGTCGTATCGCTTCACTTTTTTACATTTTGAAATTTTCTCTATAAATTTTTCTCAACTTTCATTCCATATTTAATCACATAGTGAGGAGATGATAAATTAAATTTTTTAAAAGTGCAAGAATGATGTAATATAATAAGAATAAAGTAGGAATAAATAAGTTAATTGTGTGATAAAATGATTGAAATATAAAAGAAAAAATAAAAAAGTAGGATAGTTGAGTAATTAAAATGTCAAATTATTTTTTAAAAAATATACAGATAAAGATGATAAGTGTGCTTTCCTTACAAAATAGTATAAGTTGTAGATTTTGCATTTATGTCTACTACTTGGATCCAACAAACACAAAAAATGTATGTTACAACTAATTTGAGCTATCTAGTTATCTGTTTCAAATATTATTCATTGTCATCAAAATTTGCATCCATTTCATTTATTTGCATCCTGATTATCTTTTCATTCCTTTTTATTTATATAAGTAAATAAATTTTTCGTACATGCAATTATTATACGTTGTATGTGCAAAACATTGATAGTATTTGGCATTTATTTAATCACATAAGTCCAAATACATTTTAGTAAAACTGTTATATATATGGAAAATTATCAACTGCATTCAAACTGCACCATAATTATGGTGCAGTCAATGTACTATGGGCCCCAGATGATCATAAACAGGAAATCCACCTCACCCATTATATTTAGAATTGTTCACTTTATTAGCATATCAATTTTCATCAAAATTCAACATATGTATGATCCTCATCTTAAAACAGTGTAAGATCAACACAATAAAATAATTTAATATAAATATCAAGTTTAAAGTGATATTTTCAACATCTAAACCGTCTAAAGTATGATTTTTATAGGGATAAATGATTATAGAAAATTTTATTACAATTTAATATATGTGGGGCCTATTTTATAGTCTATTTACACATGAATAGATCTTTCTCTGTGCACATGAAGTGATCTAAGCAAAAAAGAATGATTCTACTATGTACGGGGCCCATTTTACAGTCCGTCTGTATATGAATGGATCTCTCTCTTTGCACATGAAATGATCTAAGCAAAAAAAGATTCTAGTATGTGTGAGGCTTACTTTGCAGGTCTTCTGCACATGAACAGATATCTCTCTCTACACATAAAGTGATTTAAGCAAAAAAAATTTGTAATATGTGCGGGCCCCATTTTATAGTCCATTTGCAAATGACCGAATCTCTCTCTTTCTCTCTCTTTCTCTCTTTGCACATGAAGTGATCTAAGCAAAAAAAGGTAAAAGAGGGCATTTGTATGTTAAATACACTTACGCAATAAGTGTGCAAGAAAAAACAAAAAAAACATTGTAAATAAATTTTTCAAAGTTGACAAAGCCAGACATTTTTTAGGTTAGGCTAACAAGATTGGACATTCGTATGTGAAATATACTTAAGTAAGAAGCGTGCAAAGAAAAAAATAAAAAATATATTGTAAATAAGTTTTTCAAAATGGGCTAAGTAAGACATTTGCTTAGGCTGTACTAACAGTATTATTTTTCATATATATATATATATGTATGTATATGAAATTTTTTTTGATAAAATATGTATATGAAATTTATACATAGGTGAATGATGAAAATGACTATAATACTTCTGTATTTAAAATTCAAAAAATATATACACATAAAAATTGATAAAAATTGATTTGCGAATTCTCTCTCTCTCTCTATATATATCCAGTTAATAGTTTTAAAAAACTTTATACAAAGTTTAAAAAATGAATATTTGAATTAGTTGAAAATGGTTATATTTTCAACAAGTTAGTAAATGATTGATATCCTAACAAATCCTTAGAATAAATATTATGTGATATAAATTTTTTTTTATAGTAGTTCCATTCTGGAATCATAATTTACAATATATCATTTTTCTCCATCTAATTAGTACAAATAAAATCTATGAGAATTCTTATAGATTTCTTTTTTTACAAAACAATTCTTATAAATTTTCACAAAATTTTCTCACAATATCAAAGAAGAGATTAAAGTTCTTAACACGAGAGAGCATTATTTTTTATTGGGTGACTAAGGAGACGCTTGGGAAGGTAAAAGTTGCGGAAAATGTGGTATTTAGTGGGAGTAGAAAATAGAATATTTTAGGAATTGTGTGATAGATGTGAAATGATATAAGTAAAGTTTGAATAAATAAATTTGTTAGAAAATAATTGACAGTGAAAATAATTAAAATATAAGAGTAAAAATGAAAAATATGATGATTTATTGAGTAAAGAAGTGTCTTGAAATCTGTTCCCCTACCATTCCACCGACGTTTCTCACTTTTTATTTCCAAACGTACCCTCGTGCTCTTACCACTGTAGGGAAGATATGAGAGTTGCCCTTTGTGGGCATATCAACGGGCGACTCAAGTATTGCGGGAGAAGCTAATTAAAATATAAATATAAAAATGAAGAAAATAGTCTAGTTAAGTCGTTAAGATATCAAATAAAGAGAGGTGATACGGTTTGCTTTCCATGCACATTCGTTGCCAAACGCTTAGCGACATGATTCCGTAAGTCAGTGCTGACGACTGTCTAGCTTGGGCCGCCAAGAAAAGTCAAGCCAACGGCTCCTGGCGGGCGGTGGAAGCTTCTTGACCAGCCAAATAGGAAACCATCCGAATGTCCTTTTTCGATTTTGGATGTGCTTCTATTTCATTGTTTCATTGTTTGTTTCTTGTTGGCATTTTTAAGGCGAAAAGTTCTTGTATCAGTAAAATATACTGTCCTCAGCAGCAATCTCATTTTCGCCATTTGGATGGGTAAATGAACGCTCCATCCACTTCTTCTATTTAAAATTATTTATATTCATGTTAACTTAATTACATATATGCCAACTAACTTTTATTTTTTATATTCATGTCAACTATTTTTTAAGCATAGTGATTAATGCCAACTAATATGATGCGATGCCCTTTTTCTTAATTTATTAAGGAATTTTTAAATATATTCACGCATTTTCAAATATTCCTTTAAGACCCACAAACTTTACCCATATCATTTACCAGTAGTTTGCTATTATTTAGTTTTTTTATTTTTTTATTATTTATATTAAAGAAATATCAAAACTACCAAAGCATTTACATATACATGAACGACAGTATGAATCTTTCCTGTGAAGGTTATAGAAGAAAATAGCAAAAAAAATACTAATAGATCACTATTAAATAATAGCACATAATCTAGAGAAGGAGCATATGATTGCGTGGCTACAATAATCTCATGCTCAATAATGGTTTTTTTGCATTTTTGAAACTTTCTCCATAATAATCCCTTTGAGTTTTTAAAATCCTATGCGGCCAGAGGACATACATTGAGATGGCCAGAAAAAATAGCACACCGGTGATGTTTGTGATTTTTGTGGCACGTTTTGCTATGAGACAAGTTATTTATGTGAAAATTCATTTTCCCTATGGGCATAGATATCATTGTAATTAAGAGTTAACATCCATAACTTCTCATTTTAATGGCAAGGGTAAGAGGAAATACTGGATAAAATTCATAGGTACGAGAATTATATTTAAAAATCGATAGGTATAAAAGGAATTTCTAATAAAATACATTGGTATATTTGGGAATATCCCTAATTTATTTTATTTTATATTTTTCATATACATGCTTTCTTAAATATATTTAGCTCATATGAGAAGCTTTATTATTTTATAATACTTTAATATTTTTGATTTCTAAAAAAGATGGGATAAAAATGAGTTAAATGCTTCTGAAATTGATAATTTTAAAAAATAAAAATAAATACATAAATGTATTATAAGAACATGCAGTGTCATCGTATGGCATCTTGCTCTTTTTAAAATATGCTACATCCATTTCAAAGTCATTACATAAAAAGCTAATGGTTATTTAGGGCTTATTCATAACTAATGGATGGAAAAGAGATGGAATGAATGAAATCATATTTTTCATTCTCAAAGAAAGCTGTCTCTATTTTCAAAAAAAAAAAAATTCTTATTTTGAATACATAACATCATTATTATTTAAATTTTCAATATTACTTTGGTCCTATTATTATATTATTATATACATATAAATATATCATAGTATTTTTTATAATTTGCCCATGATTATATATTTTAAGCAAGTATGGCCTATTAAGATTTTTATTCATATTATTTTTAGTAGCTTGATAAAAAAAAATAACATTAACCGAAATGATCAAATTGAATATTGATTTGGCCAAAATGGCACCGCAACATCCAAAAAAGAGGCGCTGCGGCACCCTTGAAGCAATGCCTGACGAGAAAAACATCACATTTGGAGAGGAAGACGGGAGATCGCAGTGTAATAAAACTTAGAAAGCGAACGAAGTGGAAAAAGCAGTCCGAATATTAAAGTAATATGAATTTTCGATAAGCTGATCTACTTCAAGGGCTATTAATAAACTTATTCCATATGTACGAACAAGCACGCCTTATGTTTGTGCCTTTGACATTTTGTTAATTTTTTCTTAATTGGATTTATTTTTAACAAGAGATTGTGGATCTAAATCTATTGGCGCCTCGACTACTGAAAAAAAAAAAAAAAACTATCGGTGCGTTGGTTAAGGCATTGACTCTGTTTGCAGCTGGTTCAGTGCCGGCCCATACGTAGGATCGATCATAGTGCTACGTAGGCATTGTTATCGTGCGGGCCCTGCTTCAATGTACCAAAAATGGTTCCACATAACCCTTTCTATTTTTAAAATTTTAATATTTGATGAAAAATTCAATTCATTCAATATATTTAACACTATTTGTTTAATTAAGAGATGAAGTTTCATTCAAATTCAACATGTGCATAACTCACGTTTGCTCAAAAATATGCATATTTATGTGTAAATTAAGAAAAATATTTAGATCCATTCGCGTATAAATTAGAATGTAGTAATACTTTATACAGTCATTTATTCACGTATTTATAATACTTTAAATGGTTTAAATGTTTGAAAATACTACTTTAAAAATTGATATTTGATATTAAATTATTTTATTATATTAATTTTAAACATTTATATATATGACCTGTATACAATAATATTAGACAAATAAAATAATTTTTATAATAATATAAATAATTTTAAATATAGTGGATGAGGTAGATTTTTCATTAACTATCTAATACTAAAAACAGAATGTGTTAAACAGAAAAAGAATTTCATAAAAGCGCTCCACATTATTATAATAGTTATTGCAGCAAGCAAGCCATGAAAATCCCGTTCCACTCATGATCGAGACCATCATAGTGATTTACAGCGTCGACAATGTTCATATAGATCAATCTCCAGGCCACCTTGTCCCTGATGAAATTGGACAGCCATCCCAAGCCTCTTTGCTGCAACCATCCCATCAGGTACGAAGCCACAGCCAAACGAGCAACATTCCACCTCTGCTCCGTGGCATACCTCTGCAGTGCTGCCGCTGCTGTCTCTGCCTCAAAATCTCCACTAGTCGTGGATAGGGGTGTTATTGATCATGATCAACTCGTTAATCCGCTTGTTCGACCCGTTAATAAATAAGTTTGAGTCGAAATTTTTGAATAAATGAGTTATGATCGGCCAACCCATTCAACCATTTAATTAAATAAACGGATTAGGGTTGAGGCTTCGCAACTCGTCAACCCGTCCAACCCGTTTATTTAACCCGTCCAACCTGTTCAACCCGTATAACTCATTCAGTATAATATATTATAATATATATAATATTTATAACAAAAATTAACATTAAAGAGATGACTTGAGATTGATGCTGAAGTTTTCAAGTCAAAATAAATTAAATTTAGGTATGTTAGCTTCGAATTATTTAATTTATTTAAATTTACAGATTTTATTGAAGATTTTTAGTATAAAAATTAGTAACAAACATAACCCGTCAACAACCCGTTAACCCGTTTATTAAATGGGTTGTAAATGAGTTTGGGTTGTAAATGGGTTAATAAACGGATTAGGGTTGAGATATATTAAATAAGTTAGGATTAGAATTAGGCTCCAACCTGTTCAACCCAATCCGTTAACACCCCTAGTCGTGGATATGGAACCACCGATATTATGTCATAGGACAATTGCATCCACCAATGCGGAGCCACCACCTTGGAGCAGGTCAGGCGTTATTGGTTGCATGGCATCACCAGCAATCGTAGCAGTCCCCTTGCACAATGTGCCAAGGACAACATCCCAGAGGTACCTGTACATCATTGGCACTGATGTTAGTGTGGCAAGATCACAGTGTCGAACGATGTCCAAGAATATTAGTGGGAAGCTGTTGGCCACCTTCTCCAGCACGTGCTTCTGTACCAGCTCCGCTTCTCTGGGGCACTCTTTTCGTGCAGTGATCGGAGATTATCCTGATTATCATTCGTGCACTGATGCACAATGGCAAAAGGGGGGAATCTGGGATTTTTGTAGCAATTTATCATTGATGGAAATAGAACTCGCCTTTAGTGGATTATTTGTAGACGACGAACAAATGGACCTCTTTGTCGTACAGAGGAACGAAACTAGCCCTGAATCTGTCACCCACGAGCTGCTCGACTTCGTACTTGAGCCGGTGCCCTTCTGGGAAGACAGCAACGCCACGCACGGCTTCGAAGCCCGAATGGACGAGAGCAGCGAGTCTCAGCCATTGTCCAACTACCGAGTAGAGGCCATCAGATCCTACTAGAACATGCCATATTAATGCGAGTGATTTACCGTTCCAATGATCTTTCATGAGACCGTCGGTGAGTGTCATGGTCATGCAACTAGAATGGATGAGAAATTGGTAAGTCACCTTAGCTTAAAAGTCAGCACCGATGAGATGCCGTGCCGAAAAAGCATTTCATAAAAGACGAACGGTGAAATAAAATATTTCAT
>JAXCLR010000073.1:7749028-7762362 GCA_035584095.1 Annona squamosa
AAAAATTCAAATACCGCTTAAGAGTAGAAAGAAAGAAACTTGTTTTGAGCATTCTCTTTGTATCAAATAGAATATGGGTTATATGTAAATGTTGTCAATAAAATTGTATTATTAATCATTAATTGTATTTTTTTTTACTCCTCTATTATTTTAAGCTTATTTTACAACTATAATTTTAAAGTTCTTATAAATTTTTCCGTTGGAAAAAAAGATCTCAAAAAAATTTAGTATTACAGGATTTCGTTGGTCAAAAGGCTTCAGTAAAAAAGGTGTGAAGAGTAATTTTTTTAAAAAAAAAACTGTTGGACTTGTATCGTAATGTAAATTGGGAATAAGTATTTTGTTGAAATCAGTTAAAACGTTAGATTGTCTTGGCGATGAGCTGTCCATGCCTGCATGTTATACTCCTGTTGTCCATCCATCCATCCATGAGTAATATGTTATTATTACAATATAAATTATATATTTTATATAAATACAAATTCGGGTTTGGGCTTATAGGGTTCGGGTTTGCCTGAACTCAAACTGAGCCCTATTTGAAAATCAGGTTCGGGTTCGGGCTCGGGCTCGAAAATTGGGTTCGGGTTGAAAATCTCAGAGGTTCAACACTGCATTTTATCTGGTTCGGCGGGCTGGATTCGGGCCAAACCCGGCCCAAGTTGCACCCCTGCCTCCAGCCACATATCCTCATTTTGTAGGCACTCCTCGCATCCCTTTTGTACCAGTTGCCTGCCTGCTTGGATCTTACGTGCAACCTCCTTAAGCCGCGCTGCAGCGATCCAACCAAGTGGGTGCTTTGGGTTTGTCCGTGTAACTGATTTCAGCAATGACCTTGCCTTTTTGATATCTGAGATCTCTGCATCACTCGTGATCTTCATGCTCTTAAGATCCGTCAGATACTCCTTTGGATCAACAACTGTGAGCCCAGAAACCGAATCCAATAGACGGTCAAGCATTAGCGACAAGACAGTGCCTCTACCTTCACCAACAGCAGTCAAACCTGTGACTGGAGTCTGTGCCCATGGAGTCTCCGTCCCACTTGCTGCTCGGCTCTTTGGATCCAATTCAGTAACGTGCTTCTGCTCCTGGCGAACCATCTCTAGCAGTGTGTCTGAAACGGGCACAAAGCCCTCGAATTGCTTTTCTTGTTCCCCAGCGAATTGACGCCGATGTCCAGGATGCTGTTCCACTCCTCCGTCGAGATCGTGTAGAGCTTTTGCTTCAAATCAGCAAATTGCTTGGTGATTTTGGGATTGGAAGCTTGGTGTAGTTGGTTCATGGGTGGGGCCGACGAGGGTGTGGGGCCTGCAGAGGCTGGATGAGATTGCGGTCAGCAGGAGGAGGATTTCTCATAACCAAGAATGACGTTGAGCTTTTCTTCAATCTTGGAACAACGTAAGGTTGTTTGGGTTTCTGAAATGGGATTGCAAATCTAGGAGGGACGAGAATGATGATAAGAGGAGGAGGAGGAGGGAGTGGGAGCAACGAGGGAACTGGGATGAGCTCCTCGGACTGACTGCCGGAGCCAAGCTCTGCCTAACCCATCTTCTTCCTCCATGCTGATGGGTGAAAAACATTAGTAGCAAAACCACGTTATCCATGGTCCACAACTGCAACACGATCTGAACTATCCGTTCAATCACAGCAATTTCCATCATGCCCATCTATCATTATAAGGGTATTTTCGTTATTTAAATATGGGTTCGCAATGTTTTTTTGGCGCCGTAAGGATGAGAGTGCAATGTGCAAAGAAAAAAACTTCGCAAGGTTTGAAATGCTAATATACAAATTTTGAAATTTGAAATGCCAGAACTATGTAGGTTTATAATACAAATTTCGCTGCTGTTGCGAGGGAGTAGAGCATTCACTGCCACCATCTTCTTCCAACTTGGTGGGCCACAATGAAGTATAGGGCTAAGTAAGAAGTATCAAATATGCTTAGGTTAGCGGGTGGTGCTGTCACTGTCCAAATATGCTCAATCATGGGTGACCTTTTTATTCAATCCATCTCCTCCACCACCCTTTTTAATCATTTTGTAAGTAATAGAAATTAATCGAAACATATTGATTTGAAAAATTTTTGTATAGCCAAACATCCTCTTGAAATATTTTTTATGTAAAAGTATTTTCTTTTAAAATAATTTTTATGTAAAAGTATTTGAAATAAAAGAAAATGATAGAATATAGATAATGATGATAAATAAATATAATAAAGTTAAAATAAATAAGTTAGTTGTATGGGTATTTATATAAAAATGATTAAAAAATATGATGATTGTATATGAATATGCGAAAAAATAATTAAAAATAATGCAAGTGCGGAAAGTAAAAAAAATTAGATTAAAAAATTTTAATTTGAAAACTTTTATAAGTAGCCAAACACGCCCATGATTTCTCCTGACAACTTGAATTCAACAAATGTGCTACTAGCTTTACTACTAATTAAAAGTTGATATATATTAAAAAAATACTCATCCTGTAAGTTCTTAATTTTGAAGCACCGTATACATATCAGGATATGTTCGTGGCTCACAAAATTCAATTGATATCTTAGTCATCAAACCATGTCAACATAGAGGCCATGCCAATTAAGGGAGTAAATTAAGTTAAGGCTTTCTTAACCCTAACTCCATTTTTAAAATTTTGTCTTAATCTTATATTGAATCCTCTTTTTCAATCTCTAACCTAATCCTAAATTAAATCAGCAAAAATTGGATCAATTCAAGTTACAAATCAAGTTAACTGATAGTTGAAAGAAAAAATGAGAAACATAGTCTTAAATAATATCTGAACTTCGTTTTAAAATATGTGACTTTGTGTTAATAGAAGTATCATATTTAAAAGTTTTTACTTGATTAAATTCACTTTAAATTCACTTAAAATAAAAATTTATACTAAAGAATGAAAATTAATAAGAATATCTTCCAATTTAAGATTCGTGCAGCAACATAATTCCTAATTAAGATAATTTCAAAATAACTATATGGAATTGATGCATATGTATCATATGACTCAATGAATCAATCTTATAATAATATTCAATATAGTTTATCTTGTATAATTATTTTTAATTATAAATTATAACATACAAAATCGGACTAGGTCGGGTTGACCAACCCTCTAACTCAAATCAACTCATTTTAGAATTCAAATTAGTTCAAGTCGGATTACGTATTCTATTTTTATCTCGAAATAACCTAAGGATTGGTTTGCGTGTAAAATGGCACTGTGATGGAGATATTCATGTGCATTTAGACTTATTATATTTCATTAAATAATAAATACTTCTCTAGCATCAAAATTAAGGTGACATTTTAGTATAGTGTTTATGTAGGGTGAGTTGGTATAGTATTGGTGCACAATTTTAACAAATTATTTAATAATATAACAATTCTATTTTTTCAACTCTGTTTCCGTATCTTGATCATTTTTCTTTAACTTTATTTATATTATTTCATATCAATTACATAATTCTTAAAATATATTTTTTCTATTCCTCACCCCATCTCAAAATCTTACAAAAATTTACAAACCAAATGCCTCCTTATTTCGTACGGTAGCAATAGAGAGAGAGTGTGTATATATATATATATATATTGAAAGCATGTGAAGCGTGAATTCCGTGTTTCTCTTCGTTGGTTACTTTATCACGTGTGAATTGATTGGGCTTCTTTTGATGGGCTCCAAGCTTATCTCTGCCAATGAATTACCCATTTCCCGTAGTCGTGTTAGCGCAACCCACATGTTCTCTTCCTTTGCCCCGATTAGCACGGATCTACCATACGCTTTCAACATACTTGCAAAACGCGGTTATGAGTAGTTAAATCATATTAAGTTCTTGAATGGTCTTTGTTGTGGCAGCATAAATAAACTCCTAATTTTTCTCACCACGCCCCGCTTCTCTCACTGCACATACATCAAAAGACCAAGTATTCTACCACTTCCCTTTAAAATTGCTTATAAGGAAGATAAAGCATAACGCTATAACAGGCTCCAGACGTCCTATAAAAGGACCACTAAATATCTGGAGAATATTCAAAAAAAAACTCTTCTTATTATTAGAATTCTGTCGTCTCTTTACTTCCAAACTCTTTCAATCCTATGCCAAACTCAATCCGTGCGTGAGGACTCCTTTGATCCTCTACAGTATTAATTATTATTGTTAACAGATATTTAGGCCTTTAGCCAAGCAGATGATATTAAAATGACAGTCGACATAGATCGACCTCATAAAACAAATTCACGAGTAGCATAAAATATCATTAAAAAAATGAATATGAAGTAATTTTGAATCATAAACATTTTCGAGTGGCGTGTAGGCCATTATATATTTTAAATTTTCAAGTAAATCCAAAGTGTGCTAAGATATAAATGATCTTCTTGCGTATTTTAACATCAAGAAATTTTTAAAATTCCATTTGATTTTGGAAAAGAAATACAAAAAAAACAAAAAATTCTTTCTCATCCTATCCCTTAAAATCAATGACGAACATGGTAGTGCGACCAGAAGCATCGGATCCGCTTGTATTTCAATAGGCCGACATTAGTGATCGACCCGTTTAACTCCGTGATGGGTCATCGGGCATAATAGATGGTTATTTTGGAAATCAACCCGCGGGCAACTCTTCGGTTCACCTTTTCTTCCTATAAAATAAATCATGTCTTTCCTGAAGATTCGCTGTATATCGCTTGTTTTCAAAGTGATCATATTTCCAATGTCAACCACTAGCTACTAGCCAGCTATTTTAACTTAGCTTAGTAATTATGTTTTCAATAAAAAAAAAATGGTTATGAGATAGTGACAGTTGAAAGACACACTGGGAAATACTTGTGTGGTCCTGGTTGTACCCTACTAGCACGAGTTTTACATTTTTTTGCCATTTTTTATTTGAATCCAAGTCCTTCATTATATGATCATTTAGGACTAACACAGGTGGTACAGGACATATTCTCTTAGACAAGTGATCCAGATTCAAAACTTAGCATGAGAGTTTCCTCTCCTTTAATATTTAGGAGTTTGTAGTCTTTTCTATTAATATTTAGGAGCTTGTAATCTTTTATTTAATACTTGGGAGTTTGTGGTCTTCTCCATTAATATTTGAGAGTTTATAGTCTTCTTATTCTAATCTTCTAAGAATTGTCCATGGTATGATTGCAAGATATATTGAGATACAATATAAAATACCTCAATAAAAAAGGTCATGCGTTATATATTTATATTCCTCTTCTTTAATGTGTACTAGATGTGAAAATTTATTTTACTTGGGTTCGTAAATAATTTAGAGCAAATCAAGTGCATGACATCAATTAAAATCATATTTGTTTAGATTATACATTATAATAAATTCCAATCAAATTGATTTTTTATATTTAGACTAATGAAGGGTTTTAAATAAGGTATATGACTTGCATTTAAATAAAAATATCGCAAAACTTAGTTAAGTTGAAGGGGCTTAAATGGAATTAGAAAAGTTGAATTGAAAATGAAAAAAAATATCTTGAGAATGGAAAATCTAATCCCATACACATCTCCTTCAAGTCCATAAGATCCTTTTGAAATACCAAGTAACCAGGACTGCACAATTATTTCCCTAAATATATAATTATATACATGAATTGTTTATACGTGTAAAAGCAACATATCTGAAGGGTATGGCTACTCCAAAAATCAAATAAAATTACAGCTTGATTACTTGGGATGCTCACCTCAAGAAAAACAGTAAGGCAAATGTTCAAATTTGAGAGGGAAAATATTTTTCTGGTCGTTAGATGTAAGGTGAGCTTGTTCTTCATAGATATGAAGTCCAAGCTCTTTTTTTAAAATTTTTATTAGGTTATAATATTTTTATTAGTATTTTATACATATGGCATTTGATATTACAATCAAACATATTTAACTCTCACACGATGCAGAGATTTTTATAAATACTTCCACATTAGAGGAAATCAATAAATACGCCTCCACCCATGGAGAATCAAAAAATCAACCTACACAACTTTAGTGGAGACTTAACATTGGTGTCATTTTTTTATGCTGATAGTGTTACCATAAGGCTACGTGTCATTAGGTATATAATATTAAGTATAAGGTCATCTAGGTTGTGCTTAAAGGGACCAATGAGGAATTTTCTTATTTTTAGAAGATCATAAAAAACCTAGTATTATAAGCTATGATAATAATAAAACATATAAACAAAAGATAATTTACACATTTAGCTTGTGCCAACTGTATTCACACATTCTTAAAAATTATGTAACGGGGTTAGGTGAAATATATGATGTGGGGTGCATATTATTTTTATCTTTTTCTTTTTTTTTTTTTTTTTTTTTTTTTTTTTTTTGCAGTTTAGTGTTAAATGTTGTCGGATTTATATCATGAGCAAAGAATTTTAAGATATGCTCTCGTATGCGAAGGACAAACCTTGTATAAATTTTTTTGTTTTGAGGTAAACCTTGTATAAGTTAAACAACTTTGAAAATAGACAATGTTGAATTAAAAGTGGATATGCCACCGTTGCACTCTAGTTAAGGTGAGCATAATTAGATGGGGTTCACTTTATGATGAAATTAAAATTAACTTCACTCATTGCATTTTTTCGTTTATTTAATTAGAATTTCAAGTTCTATCAATACAAATATCTAAATACAATCCATCTAAAAATATGTAAAAATTAACGTAATATAATTATTTAATTTATATATCAAGCCTAAAGCTGTTAATGCAGCATCTAAATTGTCTAAATCATCACTTCTATATTGCGTACGTGATTCCATATAGTATTATGATATTCTAATACAGCTATGAATGAATGGAAACATTTTTTTTTATAACTTTCATATAATTACATGTATTTTAGGTAAATATGGCCACACAAGATTCGGATTAAACTAGTTTTTGGTTCTATGATAAAATAAACGTTGCTAAACTACACGACGGATTGAATTTTAATTTTGTCATCAATGTAAACTACTAAACTCTATATGATCAAGAGCTACGATACCATACAATGGGTTATTATTTTGCTAATTAACAACCTCACATATTTTATATATTCATTTTTTATTTTTCTTTACTTTTATGTGGGCCCAAGTGTTTTTAATGTCATTACCAAAATTTATCATTTTAAAATTCTTTTATGTATTTTTACAAAATTTTAAAAATAAAAAATTTCACATTTTCCATTTGTGGCGATTTGTAAGACGGGAGAAAATTTTTTATTTTAAATTTTTAAAAAAGATATAGAAGACTTCGACAAGGATAATGATCTAAATAAGCTTGGGCTCAAATAAAAGTGAAAAAAAAATAAGAAAGATATAAAATACATTATAAAATCCAAATTTTGGTCCAAGATTTTGTCGAATTAGATTGAAGACCTATATTATCATTATAAGAAATCATTTCATATAGACTGTGCCAATAACAAGTTTGACCTTATCCCAAGGCTCAAGAGGGTAAGCTGGAAACTTAGATCATCCGATTAATAAAACAAGAAAGGAGAGTTTGTGCAAATAGACTCGAGTTTTATATGAAAAAGTGACTTAAGAATATAAAATTACTTAAAAACTGTGAGGGCAATTCTAATCAAAGTTCCATAATAAAAATTTTTTAATTATAGAGAGTGAGATATATGGTCAAGTAATTTTTTTTCTTCTCTCATGGAACTCTCCCCTTAATAGAAAAGAGCTGACGAGTTTCAGCCTTTACCCCCAAAGATTGACTTGTTAGAGCAAATTTACCATATTTGACCTTGATTGCACCAAAACTTGCTCCAAAACATACAACTTGAAAGATTTTGCTCGAGTACATGTGGCTGTGTCAACCCATCCCGCTTGCTTAGTGGGATTCAGCTCTTTTGCTTTGAGGGCTCAGGCCTTAAGCACAACTGATTATGTGAGTTTTGGTCTTCATAAGCTTATTATCTTTGTCTAGTGTTATTAAGTGTTGATAGCTCTTTGGGCTTAAAGATTGGCTATATACTCGACCCTTATTAATACATGAAGTTGTTACTAAAGTAAGTAACAATTAGAGGTGGGAATTAGGGTGGGTTGATCCATGACCCAGCCTTGACCTAATCTGTCTTTAACCAAGTAAAGTTAATATATTTTTGACTCAGTACAGGGATGTATTAAAAATTTTGACCTAAATTTAAAAATAGGGTTAGAGTGGGTCGACTATGTCCTGACCCACCCTGCATATATTAATTTATTAAAAATTATAAACTTATGTTTAACTATTATTATCTTCTTTCAAATTTTTCACTTTTTTATAATCAACTCTATCAACAATAAAAGAATAAATTTATTCAGAAAGTAGTATACGAATCAATAAGAAGAATTTGTATATATATAACTCTTATGTATAATTCTATATTAACCTATTTTAATAAATTTATTCTATATTTTTATGTTTTGTTTTCTTAATTGCGTGTTTCTTAATAATTAGTAAAATATTGAAACATATAATATTTAAATTTAGTATAGATGTATTTTTATGTTTGATAGGTATATAAATTTTTAAAATTATCTTATTTGACCCGCAATTTTTACCCAACTTGCTATTCCGAAATTGGTCAGTTACCAATTCGAAGTTTATCCTAAAACCTATTAAAACAAAGTGATGGTTAAATCGACCTTGTCCCAACCCCATATAAAAAAAGGTTCAAATTGAATTTTTAAAAAGTAAGATAAGGATTTGGCAAACCTTAGCCCGGTACGGCCCGTCCCGATTCCCACCCCTAGTAACAACCCATTATATGGTGTCATAACTCTTTCATCAATGATATAACTTAACTATAGTGCAACATGGTGCAACTTGTACAGTAACAATTTGCACTTTTTAATAACCAACATTTTCTTACAGAAGGATAAATTTTGGTTGGTAAAGGAAAGTTTATTTTATTTTTTTGAATTCATTGCTAAAGAATTTTTTTTTGCATCTATCGCTAAAGAAAAAGTTGATTGCTAATAATTTATGTTATGTGTAAAATGGCAACCATTAAAAAAATCTGGTTGCGAATAAATCACGTTTTTGTGTTTGGTAACTAAACTTTGACTTAGTTGCCAAAACATCACCATAAAAAAAGAAATTTTTCTTTAATTATAAAAGCATTACCATAAGCAAGTATATTTTTCTTTGCTGATAAAAATGTATCATAAGTAAAAAATAATAATAATAAATCCTTGCGTATGCAGTTTTCTTGCTAATAAAGGTTTTTTTTTCTTTTGCTAATAAATGTTGACAAAATTGAATGTTTTTAGTGCTGTTGCATACCGAATTAAAAATCGAAACATATAAAGCAACTCTTATTCCACCACAAGGAGAACGAATCCTTGCGCGGGTTACTTGGTGAATGGGCCACCCATCACACCCATCATTTTATAACTTCTAGCTTGGCCCCGATGGCAAAATTTAGAGAATATTTCAGGATAATTAAGCCATCCACCTCCTCAGGCCTTGAAATTTGGATTTCAGTCGTTGTGTCACATGCAGTACTCGTATGCGTCAACAAATTATAGTTGTATAGAAGCGTATACACTACTCTATTAGAGGAATCTGAGATGATGGCAACCTGACAACAAAATGATACAAAAATCGTATTTATTTGGCTGATCCAACTTTTTAATAAATTCAGATTTCATGCTTGAACTAAAACTCTGGCGATAGATTCTTCGTCCCTAGTTATGTTGTATCTAGCTTAGGAGGTTATCTTGTGGGTTTGTGTGAGGTGAACTGTCAAAGATCCAAATCAGATGTGCCATCTCCGTGGAGAAGTGTATGGGCTGCCTAATAGTCCATTCAATCAACATCACAGCTCCAGGTAGTAACCACGTCGAAACTAAATAACCATTTTCATTTCTATTTACGATAAACCGACTATAGAGGAGGGAGGCCTAATTAAAGTCTGTTCACGAATTGGATTGGATGGGTACGGGATGAATATTTCGCATAGAAAATTTTTTTGTTATGTGTTAGCAACGAGAAAAGTTATATAGAAAATTTTAAAATTTATATAAAAGTAAAAAAGTAGGTTATTATTTTTCAAGAAAGAAAAATTATTTTTAAAAATATAAAATTTCATACCATATACCTTCCATTCACATTGGACGTCTCCAGCTAAGTAGCATAGAATTTTAGTAAGCTTGGTTAAGGTGTATTTTGCAAACATCCCTTTTTATGTGAGCAAATAGAGGTCTGGACTATGCATTAAGGTGTGCCTTCAAAGGCCATTGCGCAGTTGGCCTCGTGGTAAGTGGTAACTGCGAAGGCTAGCATATAGCCAGCAAACCCAGTTTGGAATCTCTTTTCCTAACTGGAAAGGAGTTTTTACAAAAACAATTCCCTGACATGGAGATTTTGCAATTGACTTCATGAAAGTGGAGGCTTTTAGAGATTTCTCTTTAGTACAGGGGTGTTTCTAAGAAAATTTCATCTATAGCATAAGAGTTGTGAATGTGCATCATTATAATATTAAGATGTCATATTACATAAATGCCAATAAAAAAAAGGTATGCCTGCCAAGTGACAAAAATGAAATTTGCATGTGCCCTTGTGTCACATTCTTTGAGGATTCTCATCAAAGATCACATCTAAATTTCAACTGCAGTAAAGGTGAAATATTTAGGACAAAAAAGGTGCATGCGGCCTCTATCTTGGTGTTGGACTAGTTATTTTGAACTTTAGGCAAATACATAAAATATTACTTTCCACATAATAGAATCACTAGTAAGGTAAAGCGGAGCCTAAGGCTTCATTTTGGATAAACAGCTTGGGTACCGCCCAATAGTAAACTTTGTATGGGACTAATAATACTTTTCAAGGCTATTTGACATATCAGATTTTGTGCATAACATTGTTTAGAAAATTTTTTTTGATTGGTTTTCCGAAAAAAAAATTTGTATTTATAATATATGACCCTAATTCTCTATATACCTACAATGTTTTGCATCTAGATGAAAATTGGGACTAAGATGAAATGTAATCTTCCAATTCATAAAAAAATATATCATATTCTCAACAAATAATCACCTATTTTTTTCATTCCAATACAATTTTTTCAATTTCACTACATTTTTTTCCTTTTTCAATATACACATTAATATTTTTTCTATCTCACATTCTTATCTCATACTCATCCTATCTAAGTTGTGAATAGATGACATCCAATGCACCTAGGAGCATTGAGGCTCAATCCTCCCAGGTGCATTTTACCTTTTTTTTTTTTCAAATTTCTTTTTTACGCAAAAGTTAATCTATGTGTATTTAATATATATATATATATATCAAATTTTACCATTTTTGAAGTTTTTTAGATTTTTTTATTTTTAAAAATTAATGACATTTTTCCTAATTTTGGATTTTGAAACACTCTTGGATGCATAAGATAACATCACGTGAATACAAAGGACTTTTGTCATCAAAATAGTGATTATCTATTTTACTAAAAAGAGGATTTTAACTTATCAAATTTCTCTTGTTAAAGTGATTCAACTCTCATATGTCACTTGAATCATTTGACGCCACAAATTTTTTTTGATACAATACAAATTTGATGCCACAAATTAATGATTCACTATTATCAATCAAGCTATATCAGGTTGAATTATTTTAATTAGAAAACTTTTAATTAATAAAATTATATTTTTAATAAGGTAGATAACAGTTGTTTTAACAGCATTAGTATGATATATATTTATTTTTAAAACCCTATAGATATATTATGAATTAAGGTAGAATGTTGTCAATATAAGAGAAATTCATTATTTTTTCATAAAAAGCTAAAATGCTAGCTTCTTAAAATGATGAGATTAAACCTTAAAATAAGCGTTTTGACAGACTTATTTTAAACTGCAACTAAACAAACATATGCGTCAATCTAGTGGTCAGGCTGTGCATAAGACTTCATTTTGGACTAGTAATTTTGAGTTGCATGACAAACATCCCATCTCTTCATCCACTATTTGGCACCAAAAACATTTCACATTCTAATATGATTTATTCTTTTTCTTCTTCATGTCAAAATCATTCAAATGAATCATCGTGTAGTGGTGTGCATCAATGAAGAAAACGGCAAGAGAATGTTCTTCTTGCCCTCCATAAGTAGCCATAATCAAAAGATGCAAAAAGATTAGCCATTTTGAAACTACTCTTTTGTATAACTTTTTTCATTTTTAATATCTTGATGATTAATAAAAAATCTACTTCATATGTTATATTTAACATCATTTATATCATCATATAAACTTTTTTATTCATATAATATCAATATATATGACCTTATCTATAAATATACAAAATTCATATAATAAAATAATTTAATACTAAATATTAATTTTAAAGTAGAATTTTCAACTATCTAAAATATTATTACTATGTGGATAAATAATTCTATAAAATAGTATTAAAATCCATCATATATGTGAATCAATTTAACTATTTTTCTTGTTCTACATATGAATATATTTATTTTTTGGCAAACGTTACCCGTGTATCTATTAAATTTAGATGAAATTTGATTTCTTTTACAAAATAAATTATGTTAAATACAAAAAATCAATTAGATTTTGTATTATTAATCAATGGATGAAAAATGATACAGGGAAGCTCGGCCGACGTCAATTTACCCAATTTAGTGTGACAAATGACTGTTTAAAGCATTCTCTAGGTTGCAGCGAAACAAAATTAAGTAGATAAAGTACGAGTGGAAGTTAATTTGTTCGATTTCTAACAAAGGTTTAGTTGCAGACGATGCAACTGCATATCTCGTCGTGACAGGGAAGATTATTATTCCAGTAGCCCCACTACGATCAGGGGCTTCCATCAACGGTGGAAGTCAGGGCGACAAATTCAAGATGGAGACAAGTCAGCAGACTCTTTCGCCGACAGAAAAGCATTAACCAATGACCGAATTCCAGATGGCACGATACGGGCCGCATACCTTACGACATTTATGATAAAAGAAACTTTTTTTTTTCGGAAATTATATATTATTTAACAGTTTATATATTTAAATAAGGGTATAAAAGGAAAACTGTAGTAATCTCTTTTATGGATATATTTTCAAACCAAAATAACATTTTAATTATTTTTTAATAACATTCCATTGTACGTTTTCTCATTATTATAGAAAATTTTAATTATTTAAGAAAATTATTAAATACTCATGTTGCTAACATCGTCTTCTACTGTACACCTTTTTACAAAAACACAGTTATAGGCTAGGAAATATATATATCTAGAGTCCGCATATTTGCCGACTGATCATTTGCGACCGGTCAAAAAATATATTTTTTTTTATTTTTTTTGAAAAATAATTTTATAAACATGTTAATCTAGT
>JAXCLR010000073.1:7762966-7799665 GCA_035584095.1 Annona squamosa
GTCCATTCCAAATTAATGGGTTCGATAGAATCTCTAAAATATTAAAATAAAGCATGAGGGCAGCGAGCGTTTGTGATCCACAAACACTTCGGACTTAGGCCCAAAAAATAAAAGAAAAACACGAGGAAAACAAATATATATATATATATATATATGAGTTGACGTGTTTGAACAGTCATCGTGCTTACTAGTGTCAATTCAAAAAATATTTTCTAGTGGACAAATGAAACGAACTTTTTAAAAATGAAATAAAATAGATGCAGGCTTTTCATCAAACAAAAAAAAATAGATGCAGGCTGATCAGGGCAGTTGACGCGGTGGACCATGTGGAAAGAGACCGGACGTACCTCCCATTCCAATTTCGAATGCTATATTGACGAGTCGAGTAAGACAGCCGCTTCCCCGCCCAGTGGAAGTTTGTGAAGTGGCCCATATATGCACATTTTCCCACTTGCAGGCGCTTTTCCACAAGTGTCTTAGTCAACCACATTCGTTGGCACAAGTTTTTTAAGAAAAAGTCATAAGAACACCAATAATAAATAACGTGTTTTCAAATCAAAATAGCCTCTCATTAATCTAAAATAGACAGCCAACCGCCAACTTAGTTATTTTCGAGAAATTTTTGAACTCTGCTGCATGCAAGTGCAGGCACCACAATTTGGAAATTCAAGCAATTCAAATGGACAACCATCGCTTGTGCACTCTATTTTGAAATAAGTTATCTAAATTTGGTGGATTTTTATTTCCCAAATGGGCAACCATCACTTGTGCACTCTATTTTGAAATAAGTTATCTAAATTTGGTGGATTTTTATGTCCCAAATGGACAACCATCACTGGCGCACTCTATTTTGAAATAAGTTATCTAATTTTGGTGGATTTTTATTTCTCCAATGGAAAACCATCACTTGTGCACTCTATTTTGCAATAAGTTATGTAAATTGAGGTGGATTTTTATTTGTGGGTCTCCTTTTGGCATAACCCAATTTTTGTGTAACTTGTCCATAGAGCCCATTTTGATAAAAACAAAAAAAATTTAAAAACATGATCATGTTGTCGAACATCATTTATTTTATTATAAGACTTAAAATCATCTTGTTCATACTTTAGAATTATAGGTAGACCATATTTGGTAAAAAAAATACATGTATATGTAAATCATGAAAAATGTTGATATACATTCATAGTTGCATTAGAGTGTAACAATATTTGATAGAATTATTTAGCCACATAAAAGTGATGTTTTGGGGGGCCAAGATAAAATTGGAAGAAAAGTTGTAATATTGTACAAAAAATTCTCTGGAAAGCCCTACTACATTTGATTGTTCTCAATGTTTCAAGATGCTAATTTAGCAACATTACAAGCTTCATGATTTGCAACGTGGATAGAAGGATAAGGAATCAACTTTCTATGTAAGAAGTTGAATTTCACGTATCAAGTCCTTGCCAAGATAAAATTAGGCCTTCATTGTATAGAAAGTCAATAAAAATTAATGAATTGCTTTTCATTTCCAAGTTTTTCAATTGCATAACCACATTCCCACTTGGTTTTTAGCAATAATGTAATCACTTCCATTTAAAAAGAGCTCACAATACATCTCCAGTGAAGTTGCCTAATGAATCTCTCATTATTGCATAAAACCTTATATATTATTAACCGAATTCCTTCAATCGTTTACATTAATTTTTATTTTTCCTTAGCTTAGTCTGCGCCATTTAGTTACCAGTTCTTGATCCTAAATGCTTGATTCTATTTGGTAATTAGCATTTTTATATTGATCCCAATAGTTTATGCACTATTCATTTATCTCATTAAAAACTAGTTGGACACCTTCCTTAACTAGTTTCTCATCTGCTAAACCCTCCAACACATTAGTAAGAATTCTCAATTTTTCACTACCATTTGATGCATCTAGTTGTAGAAGGATGCATTTTAAAGCTTTCCTCTAGTCCATAAAGTGTCATCTATTCTACATTTGAAATAAAAATTGAACCTTAGTGAGATTGTTTAAACATTGAAAATATAGTCTAAATTGATGAGTAAATCACATAATTTTGCTATGTTTATATTATAGATTTTTCAAATAAAATAATACACATTTTTTATGTAAAACTCATGTTATTTGAAACTTAGTGAATATGACACGTACTGAAAGCTTGTACATTATGTCCATTATTTCTATAAAGCTATAGAAAAATGCATATTATAATTTTAGAAAAATAAAATTAAAGTACGAATTTAGAGAATGGGTAAATAATGATTTCATAAAGATTATATATGAAAATGAATTTTTATAAATTTTTTGGAAAGGAATTTCAAATTTTAGAATTACATAAATCAAAACTGTTTAAATTTACGGAACTTATGAAAAATTCTAGACTAATTAAGGTACTAATTAAGGGCTTATATTTATCTATGCTATTTTCATTATATCTTAGAATGTATAACTCGGAATAACGAGAAAACTTAATAGAAAGTATTACACTGTGTGATCTTTAATCTAGACGGATTAGATTATGAAAAATAATTTAGTAAAGTATTTAACTTAACTGCATTAAAAAACGTGCCAAAAAAACAAAAGCAACAAAAGCAACTAATGTGCCGCAGGTACGTCCGGTACAGAGCCTTCTTTGTCAATTTTTATTTTTACATAAGTTTTTTTGTTTAATTTATATATTAATGTATATAAAGCAGTTTTATCTGAAATTTCAAGATTAAGGTTATTTTAACCTATCCTACATAATGAATGCATTAAATTTTGAAAAACACGTCTACAAGCTTTTAAAATGAAATTTTATGCCAAAACAAGATTTTAATTAAATTAAAAATGTACTTTGCTTTAATTGAAGTGAAATTTTATGTGTAAGCTTAAATTAATATACCCAATTTAATGAAGGAATAAAATTTTTGAAAACATATTTTCAAAATTTTATAAAGAGGTTTTATGCCCGAAGATGAATTAGTTAATTAAAAAATGAAACAAATTTTTTTAAAAATTCTAAAAGGTGCATTTTGTGAGCAATAATATGTATAGTGGTAGAAAAAAATTTCATAATATATAAGTGTTATGTAGGCAGTTATGAATTAATTAAGTAATTATGGAATTTTTCCGTATAAAAAAATAGTAGGACTCAGCAAGTGCCATTGCCACCTATTAAATAACTAGGCTAATAAAAAAATGAAAAAATAAAATTGCTAGCGGTAAATCGGAGATGGGCGGTGCATGTAAATAAGGAGGTGACATCAGGTGTTACTTTCAGCAAAGTATAAATAGAGAAGAACGGCAGCTGTGCAAAAAGGCAAAAGGGTGTTGCCAAGGAGAGAAAGGAGACAAGCAAGCACAGCAGGCGTTTGGCAAGGTTCTTGGCATCACTTCCTTCCCTACATTTCATATATGCATAGACTTTATAAGATAGTAATTAATTCACAAAGTTTCCAGCCTATGCAAGTATGAGTTCACGTCCGGAAAAAAAAAAACATTTTATGTTTGGCTTTTCATCCAAATATATTAGTTTATGTTGTTATTATTATTCTACTATACATAATCTCACATATATGGTTTGGTAGGGTTTATCTATTATATATAACTGGTTATGGATTTTTGCTGGATAGGAACGTCACTTTCAATAATAAACTAAATATTTAAATACATAATAATTGGGAAAGTAGTTGTTAGAAATTAGAGACGTTAAAATAGATTGGGAATTTTAATTAGTTTATTATTTGGTTTCATATCTTCTGTAATAATCCATTTTATATGTTTAGGTAAAGAAAAAAAAAAGGTTGAGAAAGCAAGCTGAGATTCTAAGGTAAGCAAGTAACGTCTTGAAATGATTTATTTTCAAAATGATTGAATGACTTGTAATTATTTCTTGAATTTACACTCGTATGTGTATGATGCATGACATGATGCACAAAAGTACAGGTCCATTCTAGAGGTGTAAGTGGACCAAAGTCCCTCTCTAGTGCGATTGAGTCGTTGATATAGGCCCAAAGGCCGGTGGCGCCCTCCCTAAAATAGGGGATAGACGAATTAATGGTCGCCTAGCTAGCGTACCGTCTAATGAAGGTTTAAAGCCTGATTGTGTAATGTACATTTGCATGTGCATTATTTATGAAATGCCAAATTAAGAAACACAAATATTTATTTAAATGAGAATACTCGCTTACTAAGTCTAATATTCACATTTTGTTTTTTCCAATCTTAGATAGGTACAACAAGGTTTAAGAAAAAAAATGTCGTAATTTAGAGACTCGTAAAGTTGTATGGTTTTTATATATTTTGATGAATGATGAGGTTGTAAAGATACAATACTATTAGGTTATAAAGATTGACGGTATATATGAATTTTCATGCTTTGTAAATATTATGTGATTTTAATTATCAGTGAATATTTATTTGAAAATTAATATGAGATTAAATTGAAAACCGTGTCACGTGAACAGGGCCACAATCCTGCTCACAATTTACTAACTACATGATCCTAGAGTAAGACTCCGGCGCCTCGGGTTGGGGGGGCGCCACATTTTATTTGAATAAAAATTTATCTTATAGTTGACTAAATAATTTTAAATATATTGAGTTACCTCATTGTCAAGGTAGGCCACAATAAAATTATATAAAAACTTTGTATAGTATAATTATATAGAAGTAATCCCTTTATTTGTCAAATCTTTGGAAGCAATTGGTTGTTCTTGTTAAAATACAAATTTTAAATGTTATTATTATCTCTATTTTAAATTCTTCTTTCCTTTTCTTTTTATTTTTATTGTGTTTCTACTAATCAATTCAATAATTACGCCTTGGTTTCTATATATTTTCTCCCAATCTTCGACTAACCAAATGCAAAAAAAAAAAAAAGCCATGATCCTTGTCAATTCATATTTATTTTTTAATGCGAAACTCTTTGGATGAATATTGACAATTTTTTTTATAAACCATGGTTAAAGTTTATTGTTTGCCAATTTTGTCGAACATATAAAGCCCGAAAAAAAAATTTCCAAAAAAAAAAAAGAAGAAGAAGAAGAACAGAAACAGAGGTCACCCGCACCCACCCAACTCCAAATAGTGAGGGATCGACCTGTGAACAGGTGGATAACAGATGGGCTAAATTCAGATTTATGGGACTGAGTTTTGTCCAATTGATTTTTAGGTGTTTGATGCATGTTTAGCAGTGAAATTGGAGACGATTGTTGCGGGCAGCCATGGACGGGATTGCTTTCACAAACATCATTGAATGACAAATAAGTGGTTTTCTATGGAATAAAGATGCGCGGTGGCATCCCGAAGGCAACAACTGATGCAGCTTTCTTGGGAGCATTTGCTTCGTTGACAGTAATTGGTCTAAGATGTCAGACAAGAGCTTGAAGAAAACGCATATCTTAAGCTTGTTTTCCCCTCCCAAATCAAATTCATCTTCTCATTCATTTCTGCAATCATAAATTAATTAGAGTAGCCACAGTAAAACAGTGCAGAATCTTTTGCATAGGGTTTAACACCATTTTTACAGAAATCAATGCATTAACGTAGAAATATTTCTCATCAATAGGCAGCTAGGCAGGACTCCCACTTAACAAAACGTATAAGTCGCACGCATGCCTGTAGACGACGGATAGAACCAACCCATTATCCGATTTTAAAGGAAGGACCACATGCAGCTTTGATGGTGTGATGTGGGTTGTTCGATGCATCTTTGGTGGAGTTGGTTGGATTTTTTACTCTCTCGGTAGTGCTTGCACGCTCAACGTTGAATGCACAGTAGTCGGAATTATTTGCATGTGGACGCTTCATTTCATCACCAAATACAGATGCTTCAGATTTTTGCTGACGAATTTGCATTTTGCTTCCTCACCAGTCATTGTACTAAAGTAAGGAAACTCTTGAGGAATATATATTTGCGTTCCAAGTAATTCACACGCGTAAGATATATCCTATCCATGTACAAGTTCTCGATCAAATTGAACAAATTGCAAAATTAGAAGGGCCAAATACAGAAATCTATGCTTCTTAATCTCAAAAATGAGTTGCTGGTGACCCGCTTACTTCAGTTCGAATTTGGGGTCGAGGGACCCAATTTTAATGCGATATTACAAGGCTCCATCAAATCGTAAACTTAAAGGAAGCTGATCAGCTACGTGTATATCATGTGCTTGTAGCTGTCTGAGATGCCTATAGAATCATTGAAGAAGTCTGCTGATATGGCACGCTCAGCCGGTTATGTCAAGCAGTTTGAAGATTTATCGTTCATTAATTAATTAGGAGAATAGTTGAAAATTTTGCATTTTAAATCATTTAACTATGTATATTTGCATTTTAAACCTTAAAATTTGTTTATTAGCACTTTAAACCCTTTGAAATTTTATTCTTTGTATTTTAAACTTTTACTCCTTGCTACATTAAAAAAGCACCGTCAGTTTGTGTGTAACGTCAAAGATACTCTTGCATCTTTATAAAAATTAAAACCTCAATTTGTAACTTCAAGAAAAAAAACTCAATCTAAAACATATGCAATCCAATTAGTCTCTCACATTTTATGGAAAACATTCTCATATTACAATTGGGGATCAATTTTAATGATGGTTGTTGAATATTTTGAGCATAGGTGTTTTGGACATTATGCATGAGTTAACAATACTCTTTTAATGTTGTGAGTGGTAATGGTTTAAAATGCAAAAAACGGAACTTAAAAATATTCAAAATATAAATACTCGAACTTCAATGTTTGTTTAAAATGAAAATATGCATAATTAAGAGTTTAAAATGCAAATTTCCCAAATAACTTAATTGAATGAAAATTACTACATTAGTCATATATGAATATATGATCAGGATCACGTATTGTAAAAAGAATGAGTAGACCATTGTATTCGAGTAAATGTTCTTGTGGAACCTTAAACCATTCAAGTCCTAAGAATTTGTATGGAAATTAACCTAAAGTTAGGTTGTAAGTGTCAACACATGAATGAGAACCAACTCAACCGGCTCGAAGATGTGGACTGTTGGAGGCTAAATTTGTATACTTTATATAATTATTTATCAATATAATAATGATATTTTAAATATTTTAAATACTGAAAAATTTAATTTTGAAATAATATATAAATTAAATTAGTTTATTATGTTAATTTTATAAATTACTCAGTGGAGTGGTAAGTGTATTTGATTTGGATAGAACTTGATCTTTTAGTTAAGTAAACTATTTTAAGTGGATTGTTTGGGTTGAATTTTTAGTCATCATTGTCAAAGAGAGTTCAAAATAGAGGCGGCATAACTCTTATTTTTACAAATGAAAAGAAATAAACTTTTAATTTATTTAAAAATAAATATTAAATTAAGTTTTCCATTGACCAACTCAAATACGCCTGCAAGAAATGTTTTCCATGTGCAATTTCCTTTTTGGTTGCATATTTACAGCGAAATGCTACCGTCCCCTAATTATTCATATATAGTAAAATTTTTAATATAATAAAAAATAAAAATACTACATTTAATCATATACAACAATTTTTATCAAAGTGACCAACCATTTTTATGTATTTGCAGTCAAATTTTATATGCGCTATTTATATTTATCACGTAAGCATATAAAATCATGTAAAAATTAAAAATAAAACCTCAGCGTTTTCACCACGGGACGAATCAAGATGCTAGTAATACGCGTCGAATCCGCCCATGACATTGTTAAGCGGTACGCACAGCGGCGGCTTTACTAGGCTCAGTTCTCGTTTTCTCCGTGTATAATATTTCACAGTTAAATTACCTATCATACTATTAAAATAAAAGAAAGCAACCGGCTTCTCTCCCTTTATTTATCTATCTACACGCACAAACACTCCAAAACCACACCTTGAAGCTGCTCCTCTCCTGTCCCTCCCTCTCGTACTCCCCATGAAGACTCCCACCGACTCTCTCTTCCAGACTTCCAAACAACACCCTCCATCTCGGCGTGCCAAATCCTTTTCTTTCTCCTCCTGGACCTCCTCCCCGTCCTCTTCTTCATACTCATCCTCCAATCCCGACTCTCCCTTCTGCAATGGCATCCCTTTCTCGTGGGAGCAGCAGCCTGGGATTCCTAAGCAACCCAACTCCCCATTCTGCAATTCCGACCCTCACGTGATCCTCCCTCTCCCTCCGGCCTCCATATCCACCACCATCACGCCCAAGAAGAAGCACCAAGAGAGCCTCATATCTGCGGGATCTGATCCGTTCGTCACGGCCCTCATGGAGTGCTCCAGGGACCAGCATCGCGATCCCGAGCCCCACCGCTGGCACGGCTCGAGGGTGTCCAGGAGCATGAGCAATCGGCTCGGATTCATCGATCTCTACACCTCCTGCAAGAGTACGTGCTCGGTTGCGGATTCTCACGTCTTGCGGCCGCGGTCGAACCGGGCGTCTTACGATCTTCTCAACCGACGGTCCTGAGCCGTCGCTGCTACTTTCTTCTAGTTCTACACTTCTACCACCACCGTCCATGGGTATTAGGGAAAAAGAAAAAAGCATGCCGTATTTTTATTTTTATATACTCTCTCTCTCTCTCTTTGTATGGGAATTGTATGATGCTCGTCCCCAGGACAAGCTCACCATACTGTGGTTTTCGTCGATGTGGGCCCTCGTGAAGGTAGAATTTCGGTCATTAGAGTCCTTTGATCGCCGGTCCCGAATGGATTGGATTGTAGGCGCGGGACCCACTGGCGGAATTTTATTGCTCGGGTGTGCTTTGCTTGTGCTGGAGCCGAGAATCATAAAAATCCTACTTTTGTGTATCCATCCAAATCTTTTTCTGCCTTTTTACGTGTATTTAGAAATCCCACTGTCTTTGCGTTTGCGAAGCTGTGTTAGAATTGTGGAAATTCATGCCAGGTCTTTAAAGGCTTCGTTTGTGCAAATGCAATTAAGAGGACAATCTCAGCCGTTTGGATCACCATCTCAATTTCGTATTGTAGTTCCCATCAATGCGATTGTCCATTACGTTACATGAACAGGGTTGGTTTGAAATAGCATTGCACTTTCATTTGAAAGAACAAGAAACAAAAATTTAGCATCTATAGTGTGAGAAACATCATTAACAATGCGGGTCAAGATGATGAGAAAGATGGGGTGTCAAAACATCAAACAGTAGTACACAATATAACTGAATTTTTTTTCTCGCTTCATTAATTAATCATTTTGATAAAGATTCGATTCGTCCCAAAGCTGTTTTAGCAATACGACGGCAATCGCGGTGTCATTTTCCTGAAGATGGTATTTTTAAAAAAGAATTCTCGTCTCATGCTTCGAGGGTGCATGGACATGTCCATGTATTTTTCAATTATAAATAGTTTTTTTTAAATCTAAATTATTCCATTATATTTATTGGTAAATTTTTATTTATAATGGCAAAAATTACTTTGATCGAAAACTTACTTATTTTAAAATCTTTACACTTTCTGAAAGTAAACATATAGTTACTAAAATTAAAAACTAAATATATATTTTATGTATGTAATTTTCGGAATTTTAAAGAAATTAATATCGACGAATTTCATAAATGGTGTGGATATTAAAGAAATAGTTTAGAATTAAAAAACGAAAGGGGTGCATGGACGCTTAGGTTGAGTACGACAATTATCTTTTAAAAACGCTTTTCGTGTAACTTAAGTTTATGATTTCACGTGTTTCGGTTCGAATTCGTACCAATTGCCAGTGAATAGAAAATTGGTGGCGTTGACGTTTTTGGCGAATGAGGTTCAGAACATGTGGGAATAAAATTGGGTTTAAGTGTTTTGTGAATTTTTTTTTATTTTTGAAATGCTGTTACTCAATCAAAATTCAATACATTTATTATATTTAACACCATTTGTTTAGTTAGGAAATCAAATTTCATCCCAATCTAATATGCGAATTAGCCACATTTGCTCAAAAATAAGTTCATTCATATGTAAATTATGAAAAATGTTTAAATTTTATATGGTTTAGATTTCAAAAAAATTACTTTAAAGTTGATATTTTAATATTAAATCATTTTATTATGTTGATTTTACACATTTATAGATGGAACTTATATATGGTGAAATTTTAAAAATAAAGGGTTTTCAGAATATTATAAATGATGTTAAATATAATGAATGAAATGAATTTTCTATTAATCATCAAAATTTTAAAAATGAATGAGGTTGCATAGAAGCATCCCGTACAACATGAAACCTATGATTTTCACGAAGATTACAACCACATGCAACCATATAAGCATCCACCGAGGAATTTTTTACTCTCTCGTTTGAGATTTTGTGCAAGTAATCCTTAGTTTTGACTTTTGATCCAAAGTTAATTGGAATTAAGCACTTTAATTTCTTTGATAATATAAATAAAAAAATACTTTCTTTGGTAATAAGAAAAAAGAAAAATACTTTTGATCCAAAATACTTTCTTTTGATATAATGTGATATTTTGACTATCTAGAAATTTTCTTTCTTTCAATTATTTGCATATTTATAATTATTATATCACACTTCTATACAATTATCCAACATATTTTATTCTCATTCTCTTTATTCCTAATAATAACTCTTATCACATTATATATTTTCTCACTTTTTTTTAAATAACTTTTCAATTTTTTTCTCATTAGTGAAAGGACCTTATATATTTAAGACACACAAATGATAATAAGAAGAAAGATAAATAAATCTCTCTCACACACACATAATGTAATACACTAAGTTACCTCCTAATTAATGTAAAATGGGTAATTTGGAACAATAACCCTATAAATTTAACTATTTATAGTCTTAACCTCGTAATTTTAATATTTGCAAATATAACTCCTTAACTTTTAATATTGTGCAAACTAACTATATGAGTGTGCATCCTTTATATCAAATACATTCATATCACATTAGTCTTCATATATGTCAAAAATCTCATATGTTCATTTTGAACTTAATTATCATTTTTGAAATCTAATTAAGCTCATATATTTTTGCACAACATCAAAAGTTAAATAGTTATATCTCTAAATATTAAAATGAAAAATATATGAACTTAATGGATTATTTTTGAAAATAACTCAACTCTAATCTTTTTTTTAATTGACATATGTTTTACAATACATCTAAACTCATATTACAATTAAGCATTAAGATAATTCTTACAAAATTTTTAAAGAAAAACAATTATAAGCTTTCAAATATCAACAGAAAAGACTACACGCTCATAAATACAATAAATAAAACAACACAACCCCACAGTTAAATAAAGGAAAATAACTCAACCCAAGACCACATAAGGATACAAAACTCTGATGCATTGCCCACGTCACTAACTATCCAGCAGCGCCCGCTGGCCTTTGGGAGTAGTGGAGTACCGACAGCGTCTCCCAAAAAGCTTAGCGGCCCTTTTACGAGTTGCTGCGTGGAGATTCATGACTATGGATCTTCCCCGTTTTGTTCTCTAAAGAAAATAGTGAGCCTAACGAACTACTACATCAGCAATCTGATAACATTTTCTTTATGAAAAAAAAAACGGCAGTGCACTTTAACCCTATCAACTTGTAAATAGTGGACATGTAGTTTAGATTATGTTGCATAATTGTTATATTGTATTAATATTAACCGGTTTTAACCAAATGAGACATCGAAACAATTCAACTTCTCAGTTTGGTTTTTAAAACATTGGTGAGGTTCATTCGCAAATTAATTATAGCATTTGATTTTAATATACAAAATTGATAAATTGCAGGGAGAGCAATTTAGACATGAACCGTGCGTGGATCCAACAGACAAACGCCACCAATGCAAAACCAGATTGTTCAACGACCTGATTTTGCGACCTAGCCGGTGGCTGCCGCTTCCATTATTTAGCGGTGTTAATATGAGTGGACATATATAAATAAGTTTCGCTCATACAAAGCATCTACCACCTGCGTGTGACGTATCCTTCATTTATGTGTCGGTGTATCATCCTTCTTGCAGATCTTCTTAAATAACATTGGTGCACATCTGTCTTATGGGTGTGTATCAATAATCAACATATTTAAAATGAAGATGTTACATAAAATAGAGTTTGATAGAAGCCGTTATATATATATGAATGATCCAGTACATGTTAATAAGCTGTGGTGTATATGAGAAGCTATATGTCAAAGATGGATTGGACCATAATTACGATGTAATTTGTTGCAAAATGGGTTCCCACATATATTAAAATATTAATATTTTATATAATTATTTATTCATATAAAAATTATACTTTAGACGCTTTAAATATTAAAAATATTACTTTTAAAGTGATACTTACATAAAACACTTTTGTTATGATGATTTTTATATCATTTTAAGACGGACTCCATGAACAAGTTTGAATTAGATGAAAATTAGTATGCAAATAAAGTGAATAATTTTAAATATAATGTGTGGGATAAATTTTCTATTTATGATCAAGTATTCCCCACAATATACAGACTACACAGTGCTATCACCTGCACCAGATCAAAATCCTATATGAGAAGTTATTTAGTGCAAATGGATTGCACAGTAATTATAGTACAATTCACTACAAAATAAACCTTGCACTTAGTAGAATATTATAATATTTTATATAATTATGTATCCATATAAAAATTATATTTTAAACGGTTTAGATATATAAAATACTACTTTCAAATTAATATTTACATTAAATTATTTTATTATATTGATTTTGTACCATTTTAAGATAAAACTTGTACACATATTTGATTTAGACGAAAAATTGATATGCTAATAAAATTAATAATTTTAAATATAATATGTGAAGTGAATTTCTTATTTATGATCAAGTGGGCCCCATATGTTTGATTTGGATGAAAATGGTGCAGTAGAATGCACTAATCAAAATGTTATTTATATAAAATATGATATTGTACATTTAAAGGTACCATATGTGTATTTAACTCAATGGAGACCTAGACCTACGCGGCTACGAGTCAACTGTTCTTGATGTGTTATAATCAGCCCTGCAAATGTAGCGGAATGAAGTGATTTTTGAATGTGGAACGACAGGTCGAAGCGGGTTTAGGTGGCAGCAATTCATCGCGAAAAATTGAATGCTACGGATCATGAATGGTTTGCTTGGGGCACAAACATTGGCATTGGGTCGCTAAACACTGTCCAGGAGCGTTAATTACCACCCAAATCTGTCCGCACGTCATTAAAAAGAACTTGAAATCCTTTGGACAGCTAATCCACGTGATTACCTCAACTTGTACGTTCATGGGTCCACGCGTCTGACAAGTCAGTTGTGCCTTGTTACAAAAGCAACAAAACATCCCCCCACTCCCAGTTCATGTGGAATCTAACCCTGCCGCAGAAGTTGTAAGATCAGGTCGTAATAAGATCAGAGTGCGGCTCGGTCACGTTGTGCCGGAGGTGAACTTCCTAAGTTTATTAGGTTTAAGTAAACTTAAATTTAAAGTTTAATATTAAAATCTGGGTTCGGATGAGGTTTAAATGAACCCAAACCCAAATCATAATATTAAAATCTGAATCGAACTCAGTGGGCATTGGTTTCGGGTCAAAATTTAGATAACTTTCAAATCAATAAAGATACCAATAAACATAACAAATTTTTTAAATATTATTACATTTGTACCTGAATAATTTACACGTAAATATATTTATATAACCTATGATATTTTTGTTTTGATAAAAGTTGTTTTTTAATTAAAATAAAAAAATAATTTTAAATACAATAAAGACAATGAATTTACATATAACAATCAACATAAGAAAAATAAATGAGATTATATGAAATCATGATCTAAATTTTAATGAAAATGAAACTTATATATCTCGTAGTCAATTAATATATGTATAATAATTTTAAAGAGTTAGTATATTTATAATTATTTACAAATAAAGTTAATATAAATGTAATATATTCAACTTCTATAAATAAATGTATATGACGTTTGGATTTTAGAATAAACATTTTACAATTCAATTCTGTTCGATTATATGGAATAACATTTATGATAATTATAATTGAAATACTTAACGCATAAATAAATATAACTAATTTAATAAATTGTGAAAAATATCGGTTTCGAATTGGGTCGGGTTGAAAATAGGTCTAATTTGAAAAAAATTTCAGAAATAAAATCAAATTTGGTTTTGAAACTGAGTCGGGTTGAACAAGTTCGGACCGAACCGGTACCAAGTTGCACCCTTACACTAGAGGTAGTGGTTTGCAAAAAGTCCATTTCACGGAGGACTAGAAAATAAAAAGCAGTATATTTCGTACTCTGAAAAAATTAAGGAAAATAAAATAATATTGGAATTGAGCTTTTCTTTTCAAGATTGATTCATGATGGTGTAATCCTCTGTTTTTATCCACCTGATGAACGACTCGGATCTGTTTTTTATAAAATTATTATTTCTAGATGTATTTAACCAACAAACTAAGATTCATCATTTTTGAAGATGTATAAAAACTTATTTTTATTTTTAAATACAAGAGTATTTTTCGGATATTTAAAAATGAGAACGGTACTTCTGTATTTAAAATTTTAAATATATAAAAGTTTCAAAAATGGCAAAACTTGCTATATAAATTAAATATACTTGGACAAAAAATTTAGAGAAAATAAAAAATGAGTTTTACCCTCAATGCGCCCATCTGAACCCCTAATGAAAAAGGGGTTTGGTCTATTCTCCTTCAAAGTATTTTCATTTTGTGGTCTACCCAATTCTTTTAGGGATTGCATCTTACTGAGTTCAACCCAAGTTGGAAATGGGAAAAGTAGGAAAGATGCTACAAAAGAGCTCCATTTTGGGAGATTCCTGCATCCACTATTGAGAGCTCTTTAGAAGACAATGTTTTGCTGCTATTAATCTGCCAGCTCTAGGCCACAAATCAAAAGGCAGACTTTGTTTTTATGGTGCACACCTTTTGGAGTCACTGTCCATACGTGGACCATATGATCAAAAATAGGTTACTAAATAACATAAAGATCCGATGATTTGGTTGCCTCTAATCATGACCATGGTTCATGGGCTTTTTAATTTTTTTTTTTTTAATTGTAGATGTCTCATCTGAGGTAGACATGACATGTAACATAAATATCTTTACATGTTGTGGTTACCCGCACTTGACTAAATGCAACTAGGTGCATTCAGGCTTGGTGTACCTGGTTGCATTTTAACTATTTTTATTTTTTTGAATTTTTTTTTATATAACAGTTAATCTAGGTTTATTTAACATCCATATTAATTTTTACTATTTTTTGAGATTTTTATATTTTTATTTTTAAAATCAGTAGCATTTTCATAATTTATAAATTACGAAAATACCATTAATTTTTAAAAATTTAAAAATCTAAAAGTCTTTAAAAATAGTAAAAATTGATATACATTTAAATATAAATAGATTAACAATTGTATAAAAAATGAGTTTTTGAACACAAGTTCACCAAAACTAAGTACACCTAGGTGTACTGTATGGGGACTTAGGTTCTCCGCTTGGCCTAAAATTCAGACAATTATAGAGCAATTAATAAATATCATAAATTTAATCGAGATTCTGGACAATTTTTAAAATTAATCGCTTTTAGAAGCTCAAAGTCTTGTAATTCACATAATTTTCGGGAATTATAAAATTTGACAGAGGCTTCCGTAATGATGGCGTGTGCATGGTTTATATTTGGTGACAGTGACAGCTGATGAGATAATTACAAGCATTGCTCCGGCATATATCTTTAATCGGGAGAATTAGAACGTTTGTTTGTCCAATTGCAGTGCTTTTTCAAGCCAAATTCCCATAAGATGTGTGCCCACAGCGGATACTTCCTCAGTCTTCATCGAAGTTGTCATTCTCAAAACAGTTGTACCAACCTTTTGTCGGTCAATTTTTTCTGCCAGCTCTTCAGAGACTATAAATGGAACAAAATCAAATGATCATGTTGTTTCACAGTAAGATGATTATAATTCCAATCTCAAGGATTGTGGAAAGTCTCAGAAAACAGAGAAGGCACTCTTACAAAAGGACAAGGATCGAACGGCTGACTAGAAATAATTCAATTTCGAAGACAAAGATGGAACTGTTTTCAGGGTCCTATTGGGCACCGGATGTCACTTGTCATGTTTGGACCTCCATCACTGCATGCTCCCGGGAGTATACATCTATTTTTTCATTTTTTTTGAAATTTTTTTTACAATATTATTAATCTATGTGTATAAATTTTTATCATTTTTGGAACATTTTAGATATTTATTTTTTATTTTTAAAAATCAGTTGTATTTTCGGTAATTTTAAATTACTAAAATATAAAAATCCGAAATAAATATTTAAAAATTTTCAAAAATATAAAAAATTGATACATATATTAAATAAACTTAGGTTAACAAGTTCATGAAAATTTTTTTTAAAAAAATAAACATATGCGGTTTGGAGCATTGAAGCTCAATGCTCCCAGGAGCATAGGGTCATGTTCAGGGACTTATGTGAGTTGTGACAGATCACATGGGAAATGCAATGTTATCAATTGCAGAAAACCTGTTGAAATTTGAAAAGAAGCACCAATGCGGTAACATTTCTAACGAGTAATAAGAGGCAATGGACAAATTCTAGTAACTCAGATGGGCCACTTGAGGAAAAGAGAAGCTTGAGCTTCAAGCCATGAAAATAATCATTTGGAAACGCCGACCAACATTGGCCCTGATTTTATTGAGTTCGATGTGGGTGGCGGGCAAACTGGGCACTCATCAATTACTTCAAAATAAATAAAGAGGAGGAAGCCGTGGAGAAGAATGTTGAGGTGCGTGCACAAAATTTCAAGATGTTTGTGGTGGGATCCGTTGCCCAAGCAATGGGCGAGAGCCGCCTTGGGCTTGCTTTGAGTATTGAATTTGAGGCGTGGGTGGAAACTCATGATGGTGGAGCTTCGCATTCCATGCTGCATTTTGGCATCATTGCAAGTTTAACCTTTGAATTACCTACAGTTTCATTTCATGAATACTTTGTCGGAGATCTTGACTCACCATCCCAAGAATCATGATCAGCTAGACAGTAAGCATCGAGGCTGTCACAAATAGCTGGATGTTGTCTTCTTGTCCACCATTTTCTCACCAATATAATTACAAATGCCAGCACATCATACCCTTACTTTACCCACACAAGAGTACATTATTTCACATATTCCAAGCGTTAGAATTTCATATATACCAGCAGAGGCGTGAAAGTTTATGGGAAATTGTTATAATTTGGTTAACATACTTTTTTAACAAAAGTATAAGATAAAAATATTTAATACAAATTGAATGGAAAAAAGTACTATAATATTATTATATAAAAAATGAGAGAGATATTCAAGATTATGCAATTAGGTAGTTATAAATTGGTAAACAAATTTTTAAAACAAAAGTTGAGTAATTCGCATATACGCCCACATAGTTTTACTGATATTACGGATATACCAACGCAGTTTTACGAAATGCATATTACCCTCACATAGTTTCACCAAAATTGCGTATTACCTCCATGTCGTTAATATCTATCGTTGTATTTTCAAAAATGATGAAAATGCTCTCATCTTCATGTGAGTAATATACAATTTTGGTAAAACTGTGTTGGGGTGATATGCAATTCGTGAAATTATAGATAAAGACATTTTTGTCATTTTTGAAAATATAAGAGCAGTTAACGGCATGGAGGAATGAACAATTTTGGTAAAACTATGTAGAGATAATATGTATTTCGTGAAACTACGTAGGTATATGCAATTAACCTAAAATTATGTGGGCATATACGCAAATTATCCATAAAAGTCTAATAAAGAATTTAATACCAAATGAATGGAAAAAGTATTCTATTAGTATTATATAAAAATAAGAGAGAGTTTTAAAATTATGCAAATTATCTTCAAATAAAACTAATGAGCCATGTAATGGAACTGTGAGAAATAATGGTTAAACGACACTAAGACGAAAAGCAAATGTCTTTGAAGAACACTTTTGTTTTCTTCCAATAAGATCATATTCTTATTTAGACAATTATTTTAAGTAGTGTAAGGAGAAAAAAGAACCTAAGTATGATTTTTTTAATAATTTAAAAAGGCATATGATAAAGTTTTAAGAAAATTCTTACAAAATGTGTTGAAAAAGAAGAAAATTAGTATATTTAATATAATAACCTTATTAAAGATATGGATGAGAGAGTTAAAACAAATACGAGCAATGTCTCGCTTTTGGGAAACATTTTTTCAATATAACATTTTTCATTTTTAATATCTTAATAGTTAATGAAAAATGCATTTCATTTATATTGTTTAACATCATTTACGGTATCTTAAAAAAAATTATTTGTCTAATACCATTATACCTATGTCTCATTAAAAATCAACGTAATAAAATAGTTTAATATTAAATATTAATATTATGTTATATTTTTAATATATAAACCGACTTAAATATCATTTTTATGCAGATAAACGATTCTGTAAAGTATTATTATATTGTAAAATGCGTATAAATAAATCTAAAAGGTTTTCATAATTTGTATATGAATATATATATTTCAATAAACATACTTTATCAGAATAAAATTTAGCCTTATATATAAACAAATGATGTTATATATAATAAATTAATTGAATTTCTATCAATAATTAAAATCTTAAGAATCGAAGGGGTTACATAACTCTGTTTCTGTCAGCGGAGCCGATATGCATCTTGTGAGTAGATGTGTGAGTGATTTTTCAATTATAATAAATTTGCATTAAAGCTCAACCTTAAATAAAATTTTCCATTATAATAAGTTTGCATTAAGACTCAACTTTAAATCCTTACTCTTTCAGTTTAGTTATAAATAAACTTAATAGTAGTTTATAAAAAGTACCTTAATATATCTTATTTGTAAATAATATAGTCTTAGTAGTTGAAATAAGATGATGACTAAATTTGAAAATAAAAAAGTGAAAAACTCCAAAATCTAATATTTTTAAAATTAATCCTGTGTAAAATGAATACATGAAACTTAACCATAATAGTAACAAAGACTTATTTAACAAATGTACAATCCTCTTAATACGGAAGAAATCAAAGAATAACTTCACAATTGAAGGGACAAGAACTTAAAATACCAACTTAAACTGGTGAAGTTGCTATTTCGAAACTTAAGCCTCTCACGTTGGGGAGAATACGTCGTTCTACAAAAACCGTCGTGGCTAATATTCAAGCTATTTATTTCTAGTAATTCTATCTCTACTTCTTAGACCTGACAGAATTAATGTCCTAAAGTTGACTAGGAAAGTTGGCATGCTAATAAGTAGTTCCACAGGGTTAGAATCATTGACAATAACGTGAATCATTGAAGGCAACACGTTTGGGCATTTGTAAATCGTAATGATAGTCAAGGGACTTCATCATCACAAAATCCACAAATAGATAACGATCAGAAGCTTCGACTTGGGACAACAGCACTAGATAATCGATCGGATTTTAGATCTATTGCTACATTTTTCTCTCATTAATGATGGAGGAGAAGGCTATGGTTTCTAAAAATTGGATTGTGGCGTGTATGCATAAGTATAACATGTATGCTCGTTTATTTGTCACTACAAGAATCCAGTAAGAAATAAAAACGGGACAGAGAGACAGATAAACAAAAGAGTTTATGATTAAGAGGGAAAAAAACTTCCTATTCTTTCTTCTTACTGCAAGAATTCAGCAAGAAGGAAGGATAGGACTGAGAGTCAGACAAGCAAACGAGTTCATGATTAAAGGTATAAACAAAAAAAAATCCCTCCGGTAGGATGGTATTGTGAGTTTGACATTGATCGCAATAACAATGTGGTTGTGCTATTCTGGCCCAATTCAACTCATGCCCTAATTCTATTTACTTACAAAAATCTCAACCGCAATCCTATTCTTAAATTCTGTTATTTAACCCAACTTTTTAAAATTCTGAATGAACTTCTAGCTTTACGTATCAAAAAAGACAAAAGTAATAAGAACTGCATTTAAAACAGACGAGTACGCATAATTATACTTTCGAATGTGTATTTTATATTTCGCAGCATACGCTTTGTAAAATTTTATTTCTTTGCAAAAGAAAAGTCCATCATTGATTTTTGTGGAGTAGAGAAAGAACAAAAAGTGTTGGATATTTTCCTAAAATGCTAAAATTACTCTTAAAATATTTTAAGAGGGGATTTTCCCATCTATTTAGTCGAATTGCGAGATTGGTTTATCGAGGATTTGAAACAATTAAACTTATCGGTTTTGTTTATTTTGCTAAAAACCAAAACGCTTAGGGTAAAATATAATTTTATAAATTTATTGGGTTTATTTTGTAAAAACACCAATAAATAAGAATGGAAAAAGGTTTCTCATCGCTCAAAAAAAACTTTTCTCATTTAAACCTTACAAAACTGTTTTCATTAATAAGGCATCGTTTGCTAAGAGTTAAAAAAAAATTTCCTAGTCTCTTTTATACATATTTTGACATAATTTTACATTCTATTTGCTTAATTTTCTTAATTTTCTATTATTATCAATTATATTCCAACCATTCTTTTACATATTTATACATAAGCATTATATCTTTTTTTGTCTTATGCTCCAAATCATGACTCCTGTGATGACATCACACCACTCATCCATGTCAATGTCACTTTTTATCTTTTTTCAATTCCTTCTTTCTTTTTTCTTTTTCACCTTTTCAAATTGACACTAAGGCAAGTATGGTATGATGTAAAACTAGAATAAAATTTTAAAAATAAAAAAATGATGTAATATGATAATAGTAATAATTGAAATGTAAGATAACTTTTTTGATGAAAAATGTAAGATGAATAAGTATAAAAGGAAGCAAAATGTATTGAAAAGCAAATATAATAATTGAAAATTAAGGTAGTTAAATAGATAAGATATCTTGGTTAAAAAATAGTTAAAGGTCAAATTAGATAGAAAAGGTACATATGAAGGAGCAAGAAAGTTGTTCCTACTTCGACGAACTGTAGTATCAATGAAATATTTGCAAAGTAATAAAACTTTTTGACAAAAAGTTTTTGATGTAAAAATTTTTAAATGCAAGAAAATGACATGATATGATAAGAAAAATGATAAAGAATAAAAAGAATAAAATTAAAACGGATGAGTTGGTTATATGGATTGTTGTGTAAAAATGATTGAAAATATGATAGTTATATAAAAAAAATGAAAAATAGTTAAAAATTAAAATATTTGTAAAGAGTAAAAAGTTTTCTACATAGCCAAACATTAAGACAAACGCTTTTATTTGTGAGGTAAAAAAATAAAAAAAATTTAAAAATGAGAAAATAATATGATATGATTCGATAATGATTATTGGTAAAAAGAAAAAAAGTTAGAGTAAATAAAATAATTGAATTAAAAGATATGAAAAACAACTAGAATGTAAAAGTAACAATAAAAGGTATAATGGTTATGTAGTTAAAATGTAAATCATATAAAAAAGTGAAGACAATTAGGAAAGTTTTTTTTTTTCACTTCATACTAAACAGATGGACAAATTTAGTTTTCAAGATATTACTAAGAAATTAAATAGGCTAATTATATTCTGCCTAGTACATTTAGGTTATATTTTGGAAGTGATAAAATTTTTAGATAATTTTTTTTTTGTGTAAAATTGTTAAATTAATAGAAAACGATGTGATATGATACAAGTAATGATGATGTATAAAAAAATGTTAAAATATAAAGGTTAGTAGTAAGGTTAGTTTTGTAGAAATGATTAGAAAATAAGATAGTTATAGAGAAGATGTAAAGAAATAATTTTAAAATATGATAATTACAAAGGATCAAAAGGTTTAGATTGAAAAGTTTTGTATTTATAAGCTTGTCTTAATGGTAACACATGGTAATATGATGACACTTAAGATGAGGGTTCAATCCTCACTTCCTACACTTAATGTAATAGAAAAAAGATCAGAAAGTTTTATTTTTTTACATTTTTTTTCACTTAGCAGAGACACTGACGTTAAAAAGTTTTAGTTAATTTTTTTTTGGAAAACATACACCCTAAGAATTCAATGCTCCTGTATGCACATATATATATTTTATTTTTTAAAATTTTTTATATAAATATTAATCTGAGTGTACTTAACATGTCTATTAATTTCTACAATTTTGAAGATTTTTTAAATATTTTTTCAAATTTTAAAAAATCAATGACATTTTAATAATTTATGTTAAGTACATTTAGATTAAAAGTTTAATGAAATTTTTTTAAAAAAATTTAAAAATAAATATATACACCATTAAACTTTAAATTATTATTATTATTATTTTCCAAAGAAGCAGTCTAATTGCTTCCGCGAGCATCGGATCGGGCCGCAAGACGGCGGTGTAAATGGACAGTGAAAATGTCAGGTGAAGGTTAAAAGGGTCAAGTCCGAATCGTAGAAGTGGGTGGACAGCGGCGGCCGAAGGGTAGACACGGAAGCCAGTGGTCAGTGGAATTCACTGTCTCCCCAGCGTTTTCCCATCCTTCCAGCCCGCAAGCCCTCTACCTTGAATAACCGTGCCTCGACGCACCAACGAAGAACGTAGCTGCAGTCATGGCAACCACTTCTTGGACAGCAAAGCCCGCCTTCGCCAATCTCCTCGCCAAAGCTCATGTGAGACCAATACCTCTGTAACCCTAACCCCTTAATTTTTCTATTTTACTGTTTTCTTCTCGCCGTTTTGGATTGATTGTAATTGCATGCAACAATAAAGACAGCACCAATTTTCAGAATTCTCCAGGCGGCGTTGGATTGAGCAGGCCTATTTTTCTTCCTGAAAAAAGAACTGTTCTTTCCCTTACTTCTTCCAAGGGGTTTGAAGTCCACTGTTTCAACGGCAGAGAGGGACAGAGGGATATGAGCGTCTCAGCGCTGGTTGATGAAGTCGCTGATGGCTTTGATGCTGCTGCAGCTGCTTCTGCCGGTAAGTAGCTCCTTCCTTCTAGTTTGATGCTGATGGCCTTGACAACTCTGCAGCTTCTGTCCGTCAAAATAGTTCATTCCTTCTAGTTCTGTGCTTGTTGCTGGAGTGCTCTCGTTGCTGCTGGCATTCATGAGCTTGTTAGTGGTCCCATAGTGACATAGAATGTTGGCGTTAGGCAGTCTGGAGCTTACCGGAGTGTTCATTTTATTGTTTTCAAGGTATGCATTGTTCTGTTGTGATAAACAAAGAGTTTTCCATTGGAGAGAGGTGCTACTAATAAACCCTAATGATGTCACTAAGAAGATAGAGAGAAGCATTAGGTTTGATGTTTTAATGGGATCTAAACGACTAATTATGCTTAAAGATATTAAATTATAATATAAACAATTATTTGGATTGGAGCCTTGGGTAGGCCACAACATAAGATCAATTTATGGTAATATATATTTCCACAATTGTTTAATAATTATGAATAGTCTTTTATTAATATGCTATCATGCGTTCTAGCTAAAATAAATAATGTTAAATATTTTAGATGGACTATTAATATGAAAATCAAAAGTTGGTTTAAAACGACCCAGTAAATGTTTTACACTTGAAATAGGAATTTGAAATCAATCCTTGGCTTGCCTGTCGTATGTTGTCACCATCAGCAACTACAACAACACCATTCTTTAAGGCTTGTGCCAATTTACGCTGTTCAGCTAGAAGCATCCCTTTCTGCCTCCTCCTGTACCATGTGGCATATCTTCATCATTGTTGGATCCACTATTGTTGTTGTTGCCTTACTGTACAACTGTGCAGGGTTGGATACATGAATATTGTTTTCCTTTCAGCTTTGTCGTGAAGTAGATGCCCAATTAAACAGTGAGCTGCTTTTTTTTTTTTTCCTTCCTGGGTTGATGCCCTCATATGATATTATTAAGATTCATGGAAAGGTGTTTGATGCTGGATGGAAACTTAAGTTACTCAAGTCAACTCATTTCCTTCTATTTGCAGATAAAGATTGGCAATGGAAGAAAGTACAAATACGAAATACCTACAGTCACTGTTTTATAATATATGGCATTGGTGGTTAAAGTTAATGAGTTTTCCAGTTTTGTAAAAATCATGAGTAGTTGCTTGTGATTTTGCGAAGCAATTTAGTTAGGATTTAGTCACTGCCATATTATGTCTCCAAAATTAATGATCATGAAAGGATGATGGAAATGGTTCAAATCGTTGGCATTCCCACATTGTTTTCTGCTTCTAGCAGTATGCACTGCATGGGTATTTGAGATAGATGACTAGTCTGCTTTACCCTTTACTGGAACCTTTGGTCATAGTACTGGATGTATATTGGAATTTCCAGAGAAGATTTATGATTTTGGAAGTTTACTCCTTCAATGTTGGCAGATTCAATGAGGAGTGAACCCAGTGTTTCAACAATGTTGATGAATTTTGCGAATTCATTTGATCCATATGATGCTCTCAGTACTCCCTTGTACCAGACATCGACTTTCAAGCAGGTGACATTCATCTATTGTTCAGTACTTGCATATATTAGATAGCTGCTTTTCACAATGTAAACATGTGTCCATTTAGCCGAACACATGCTTCATGTTTATGCGTAATCTGGCAGGTCCCACCCTATGCACATATCATCCTATGAGTTCAATTTTTGAAATTGTGTAAGAATGACAAGTAAAGGATGGAGGCCTGTTTGTCTAAGACCCTATTTGGCCTTGCGATCGGGATGTAGGAAGTGCTGGCATCTCTGCTTTTAGTTGATGTTTGGCCCGACTTCTAGCTGTTGCAAAAATCTTTTGCACTAAAAGTGGTAAGAAGCACCGTTATGGGAAGCAAGAAATCAGAGCTTCCCATCTAATGTAGGGCCCTGCAGTAGAATCCTGCAGGGCCAAACAGGCTTTAAGCACCTCAGAAAGAGTTCTCTAGTAAGACATTTTTCAAGGTGAAATTTCAAAGACAACTTAAAAAGTTCTTTAATTGAACAGTTTGGATGGACAGGTTGGCAAGATGGTCCAAGAAAAATTTCTCATCTTTGGGCTTTTTTTGTCTGCATTACGTCTTTCTGTTTGTACCTTTTGCATTGATCATGAGCTTGGTGGAAGATTTTTCAATTGCGTTATTTTCACCATTATCCAGAAGCTTTCATTATGAAGTGACTGTCCAGTTGGCAATGCAATGAGCTTTCCTTTCCTTTGTTGTTCAGCCCTCAGCTACTGCGAATGGTCCTTATGACTATACTAGAAGCGGGAATCCTACTCGAGACACACTGGAAAGGTTAGAATAGTATTTTTTGTTTGGCGTATGTTCCAAGTTTCATGCACCTGGTTTTAGACTGTGTGATTATAGTCATGACCACTGATGTTTGTTATCTTAAACAAGCAGGCTTCTAGCCAAGCTTGATAAAGCTGACCATGCATTTTGCTTCACCAGTGGAATGGCTGCTTTGACGTGTGTGACAAGTCTTGTAGAAGCTGGTATTTGTCAACTCATTTGTTTTGTTTGATTACCTTTCTATTTGAAATTATGCATCTTAGCTGGCGGAATTTCTTGATTGAAGGCCAGGAAATTGTTGCTGGAGATGACATATATGGAGGTTCTGATCGGCTGCTTTCAAAAGTGACTCCGAAGAAAGGGATTGTCGTGAAGTTAGTCTGATGTACTCTTTCTTGTTAGTCTAATTTGTTCTGATGATTATAAAAGACAGCTCTGTAAATTTTCCTTATATTGATCAGAAGAGTTAATACAAGTGATCTGGATGAGGTCGCATCTGCTATTGGCCCGCGAACAAGGCTTGTATGGCTAGAGAGTCCAACAAATCCCCGCCAACTAATTTCTGACATACAAGTAAGTTCATATTTACTCATGAGATATCCATAGAACTGGTTGGCATTGGAGGATCATTGTCTTATGTGATTGAATGGTGTCTATAATCTTTTGACTTAAGCTCTCTGATATAGCCAGTTGCATATGTGCAAAAAGAGGTCTAGTGTAATATGGGTTGGTTTTTTGTTTCAAAAATATGCCAACCTCCTTTGAATGTGGCTGGTGAATTGATGGCAATAGTAATGATGACTGTAATTAATTGCCAACCTTGTATCCCATCTTATGTGTTTTGAATATTATCCCTTCATTATGTTTTTATTTTCTAGTCTCTAACTCTTTTTTTTTCTTGTTTTTAATGTCTAGAAAATAGCAGAGATTGCCCATGCTGTTGGAGCTCTCGTGATGGTGGATAACAGTATAATGTCTCCTGTCTTATCGCAGCCAACAGAACTTGGTGCAGGTGGAGATCTACACACATGATGCGGTTAAATACAGTGTTTATCAACAACAAAGAAACAAACAAGCAAAAAAGGAGAAAAGGAAAGGAAAAAAAAAAAAAGAAAAAAAAGAAAAAAAAAAAAGAAGAAAATGCTTCATTATGATTCTTGGTGTACCCAGAAGTAATTGATTTTGCCTACTTTGCAGACATTGTGATGCACTCAGCAACAAAATTCATATCTGGTCATAGTGATCTTATGGCAGGTGTTATTGCTGTGAAAGGAGAAAGGTTGGTCAGTTCTCATTTGACCATCAATGTGCCGTGTAGTGTTTCCTGGTTCTATGTTTTAAGGAAAATGACAATGATGCTCTTTGTTTTGTAACATTTTTCAGAATGCAGAATGTGCTTATCTAGAATTTAATAGATATAGCTATGAATGGAACTGGTTGTGCATATGTGTTATTTGTTCTTCCTTATTTTCCAGAAAGAGGTACCCAACTTTCAGGATTCGAGGGTTGACCTGTTAGATTTTATTGGGGTGTGTTTGTGCCACCAACCTTCACTATTGGTGAAGGTTTTTTAGCTTATTTTGTAGATAGTGGAATCATTGGAACATAAGTTTTCCTCATCTTTTTACATTTTTGAACCATCCTTATTTTCCTCTGTACCTGTATTTTCTAATTCTGTCATTCTTTGGGTCCTCATCTTGCATGTTAGCATTTACTTGCCTTTTCTATAGAATTCACAAAGCCAATTTCATTACTTTTCATGACTGATTTTCTTTTGTTTTTCTTTGCTCTTTGTTTCAAGTCATCAGCCTGTCGAAAGAGATAGCTTTCCTACAAAATGCAGAGGGCTCTGGGCTGGCTCCTTTTGATTGCTGGCTATGCTTGCGTGGTATTAAAACCATGGCTCTCCGTGTTGAGAAGCAACAGGTATTTTTGTTTATTCTGTTCCATTTGGTTTATTTTCGCTTGTTAATTTCCTTATCCTTTCCGTTGGCAGCAACATCTGTGATTAACCAATTGATAGACTGTAATTCCAGATATCTGTTTGAGAACATTTATATTGACCCACTGTGGTGATTGTGAATAGTTCCATTCTCAATTTGTGAACAGTTTTTTTGCTGTTTTTGTTGCCTCCCTATATGAAGTTCTTGATTGCCCTCTCCATATTCTCTTGTTTTACTTTATGTGGATGTCTTTGATTTATTCCTATTATTCTTTCAGGATAATGCACAACAGATAGCAGAATTTCTCTCATCTCATCCAAGGATAAAGAAAGTTAACTATGCTGGCCTGCGCGGTCACCCAGGCCATTCTTTACACTATTCTCAGGTAAATATATCTGACGGATCAATGAAGTAATGCTGTATTGCCTCAAAAAATTCATGATTTTTCTAATTACCCCTTTCAGGCAAGGGGTGCTGGTTCTGTTCTTAGCTTTTTAACAGGTTCATTGGCACTTTCGAAGCACATTGTTGAGAGTACAAAGTATTTTAGCATTACAGTTAGTTTTGGTAGGTGTTCTCTTGACTCTGGAAGCTGATTCTTATGATCTCTTGGATTCATTTGCTTGTGTTTGCTTGTTTGAATTCTTGTTCATTGTTTAGTTGGCTTTTAGGGTTCCGATTGAATTCATTTTGATCTTTACATTGTTTTATTGTTTTATGTTTTGTTATAGATGACCAGTAAAAAAAGTGAATTCTCTAACCATACACAAATTTTGAACATATCCCATTTGTAAGATGCCATCCATTACCTTTATCATTGCTGTCCTTGAAACTCTACATGCTGACCCGTTTTGCTGCCATTCTAGTTCATTTGTATACACCATATATAAGTCCGGAAAAGGTATGCTGTTGGGGCCAGGGATATTTCAAAGTCAGTAATAGCTGGGCTTTAAAGCATTCCTGCCAGTCTTTTGTTATAAAAATGAGTTTTTTGCATCCACTACAAATAGTCGTGTTGCTGGGAATTTTTGATATGGTGATTTTGGAGGATTCCCTAGTTTGGATTTTGGAGGGACACTTTAGTCAGGAATCAGGATGCATTTAGATAAAATCTACTTCTCATGCAGACTGGATGGTTATGGTTACCAGGGCACAGTTGATCTTAAGAAAGAATTAAGCAAAGAATGTCATTTTCTTTTCTTTTTTTGGGTCCAGTCTCAAAATAATGCTCATTTAAGAAGTGACACGGGATTTAGCTATCATACTTGACATTAAAACGTAAAAAGAGAAATGGAAGATCTGTTCCTATTTAGCAACTATGGCGCATGTGCTAAAATGTGAATGTTTGTTGTTTTCCAGCCTGATGATCTTGCTTTTCAACTCAATGCTTGCCAATTTTCTGTGCTGCAGGAAGTGTGAAATCGCTCATAAGCTTGCCATGCTTCATGTCACATGCAAGCATCCCTGAATCAGTTCGAGAGTCCAGGGGATTGACGGAAGATCTGGTTCGCATCTCTGTGGGAATTGAGGATGTGGAGGATCTCATTGAAGATTTGGGCAATGCAATTAGATCTGGACCACTATGAGTGTCACCCTCTATGCATAGTGAAGTTTTGCTATTTATAGTAGACACTTCCATTTTCTCATGATTAAGAAATTTGTTTGGCCTTTTGATATATTCATGGATATTTGAAAACAGTAGCATCGGATGGTTGAAAAAGCTTTGGGATTTGCATGGGTGGTGCCTTTCGGATTTCCACGGAAGTGCCTGGTGGATTCCCTAACTGGGTATTTTGGTGAGGTTTTCTACCGACTCATCTTCTTTTATCTGTTTCAGGTCTAGGGCTCAAATTGTTCCCTGCCAAGCTTTCAGGGTGGATTGCATGTTCTTTCTGGTAAATAGCAATATATTTAAATGGGCAGGGCATCAATGATGTCGGTGCCTCTTCTCATTTTGGCCCTCGAATCATTGTCCAATCTACTTATTGTATTTAAAATTTTTTTAAAGAATCTATTTAGGAAGCCTAATTTCATGCAAATCAAATTTGTGTATGGCCACCATCTAATGAAGGTGTAAAATGAATGTAATAAAATTATTTGATTTATTTATCAATTTAAAAGTTGCTAATTCAATATCTAAATTACTTAAGCATCATTTTTATAGAAATAAATGAGTTTATAAAGTCGTATAACATTTGAATGCATATATGAATAAATATAAGCATTTTCCATTACTTAATACGATTATATTTTAAAAAAGGCATAGCCTAATCAAGACTTTGATTGAAATAGTTTGTTTTTAGTATCGTGATAAGACAAATGGTGTTAAAGGAAAGGAGAATTTGTGCTACAAAGTCTCTAACTTCGTGTATTAGCATTTTGGATCTTGTATTAGATGATGATGATGATGATTAGTATATTTGACCCTATGAAATTTTAATTATTGTATTTTAAGTTTCCACTCCTAATAACATTAAAAACATTGTTAAATCCATGTGTAATGTTGAAAATATTTTTATATTTATACGAAAAGCAAGACGGTGATGGTTAAAAACTAATATTATTTGTGCAATAGTTTTACAATTTTGTGAAGGTTTAGAAAGATGATGTTGGTTTTTAACCATGTCTGTCTTGCTTTTCATTCGAACGTAAGGATATTTTTGACATATGTATGAGTTTAACAGTGTTTTTTAATGTGTCATCCATGAGAGTTTAAAATACAATGACAAAAAATTTGTATGGTCTAATATTTTAATATGCAAATTTCGGAGTCTGAAATGTTAATGTGCAAAGTTAAAAGGTTTACAATGCAAATTTTTCTTAAACAAAATGAGTGGATTGGATCTTCATTTAATTGCCATAGTTGACTAAAATGGGACAATAACCCCTAAATATTTAGTATTATTGACTCTAAATTTTTAATAAAACTATTAATTAATGTGTATATTATCTATAAATTAAGTTTTTTGAAATTGTGTATATGTTTTTGCATTTTTACTATGATTTATTTTATATTTTAAACACGTGTTGTGGTCTTTTTACCCCTATAAAAATGACCATAATAGTTGTGTTTAAAAATACAAAATAAATATATATGTATCTTTAAAAGTAGTAAATTTTAATTTATAGACAATATATACATAGGTTAACAGTTTTACTTTAAAAAAATTTTAAAAAAATAATGGTACTTTAGCCTAATGCCAGTCTTAAAAGATCATGGCCTTTTGAAACGGTGGTTGATCAATTTCACTCATATGCAAATGGTAGCCCTTTATGACCAGGCACAATTGGTATTTTTATTTTTATTTTTTTATAAAACTGTTGATTTTTTGTATTTAATTTGATATATTAAAATTAACTCATTTTGGATATATATTTTTTTAGGTTAAATTATCTTATCTTTGAAATCCTAAAAATATCTCTCTCTCTCTCTATATATATATATACCTTCAAAAATGATAAAACTTAGAATATGACTAAATAAGTTAAGATTAACAATTTTATAAAACAAGAATGCTTTTATGAATTTTTTTTGTATAACTTCATGTATTTTTAATATCTTGATGGTTTATAAAAAATTTATTTAATTCATTGTAATTAGTATCATTTATATTGTAATGGAAATCGCTTCTTTTGTTTAGTATTATTGTATATGAGCTCTATTAATGTATAAAATCAATATATAGGTAGTATTTTAAACATGTAAGTAATTTAAAATATCACTATTATATAGATAAATAATTTTATATGGTATTATTAAATTCTAATAAGAATAGATTTAAAATTTTTTCATAATTTACACATGAGTGTATCTATTTTTGATCAAATGTGACTGATGTACATTGGATTTTAGATGAACTAAAACTAATGTTAAATAGAGTGAATGAATTTTATTTTACATTAATTGTCAACATCTAAAAGGTAAAATTCGCAGCAGAGCCCTTTACAAAAAAAAAAAATAGAAAAAATGTCCTTTACGTCCGGTCGCAAATGGCTGCCAGATGAAGCTCTTTTAAATTTATAGTAATTGGAGAAAAAAATATTATATGTAACAGTACTTAAGAAAACACACTGTGGCACTAGATGATTGCGGCGAAGATGCTAATTTTTCGCTTGCAAAGTAATGAGAAACCCCGACTCAATCAAACGAATCAGTGGAGTGAACAGCCGACTCCGGAATCTTATTCAGGCCAGGCTCCGAAACAAGGTCTCCATAAAATCATTTCTTAAGTTTTGAATCGTTACTCTTCTAAGAAAGTCAAACGCTTTTTTGAAGCCTGTCACCTCCAGAACTCTTAACAGTTCATGTACCAAGGAAGGTGCTGTGGCACATGCTAAAATCAATCTAAAGGAAAGTTCAAGGAGAGACGTTTCGGAATCTACTTGGATAATTTTTCTTTTTTTTTAAAAAAAAAAAAGACGAGAAAACGTTTTCCAGATGCATTCAATATTTAAAATTCCAGATGCGTGCAACATTTCCGATTGAGAACCGATGCACCCATTTTGAGATGACTGACAGAAAACCCAAAATTTCCATCTAGCGTTTGCGTATTTCTGAGGGGAACCAAAAGTCAAATTTTGTGATACTGAAATCCTTTGAACTCTACGCGTCGGTCTTCGATGGTTATCGACATCCATTGAATAGCCTTATAACGCGGTTTCTCATTGATTGAACCTCCGACTGGCCGACCTACCTTGCATTCATGTTCGTTAGCAGATGGTTGATGGACTTAGGCCATACGTGCGATTGCATTATTCTTCAAAAGAGTTGAGACAATAGGATATACAAACGTGTCATTTCTGTTACTCTCATGCAAGTGAGCTTCACAAGAAGGCAAAGAAGCAGAATCTCAACTGCTTTAATTTGCAAGAATTTTGATCCCCTGGGTAATTATTGAGGTCAAAGAATTTCAAAGAGAAATAGCAATGAGAATGTCCACTTTCTTTCTTTCTTTCTTTTCTTCGTTATCAAGATTAAAACTATTTTTGTGGAACACAATCCTTCTGCATAGAATGGTCTCCTGCAAATCAACTTAACCAACGCCGAACATAATTTGACCATTTTCAACTGTTCATCAAGTTTCATTGAACAGGAACATGGCTAGATTTTTGTACTTGAATCAATGGCAAGAATCAACTTTGTCAGTCTGATACTGCGCTCTCAGAAAATGAGTCACCAGTTTGGTTGGTCCGAGTCATTTTTGTCATGCGTGTCGTATCATATCATAGAATCTGCAAATTATCCGGATTGGATCTGAAACACAATAAACACAGTTCCTCATTCATTTGTCCAGTCTTTTACCAACTGACATGGGAATCGGAAAAACTAGGAAGGAAATGCAAGGCTTGAGAGTTGAGAGTAGGTGTTTGACGAACATGATTCCAACCACTAGATATGCAACTTACATTTTCATGCTGCGAATCTTATTTTGGAAAATTTCCACTTGAAGAAACAAGGTGGTAGTGGCAGGCGATCCCGATAAATTAAGGCTAGAAGCCAAAGCAGCCAATGGTCCCGTATACCCATGATAGATCGATGCAACAGCCCATATCCTGCAACCATGAATTTTAATTCTGAAAATGGTGCAGCTTTTCGATTTGTTGACAACATGGCGCACATATTATTTTTGGGTGCATTGAGAGGATAATTGAAGTGGCGGTGGGGTCTTGATTCAGGTGAGAGTGCTCGTCTTTTTGGTGCTTTTTTCACTTGGGAAATGTTCTATATACTCTTCATCTGTGCAGTCCTCTGAGCAGCTAATAAATGGAGTGGAGAGACTTGGGATGAGTGCCAAATCCCCAGTTCATCATAGGAAACTCCCTTCATGGCACGCAGGCAGACATGGCAGCATCATGATAACACACTGCTAGAGAGAGAGAGAGAGAGAGAGGGTTACTGTTCTTCCGCCATGTGCCGTGAGATTCACATGGGTGGGTTGTGAACGACTGATGAGTACAGCTATGATAAGACTGTTTTAGGGTGTTTGTAGCTGTCTTCAATTTTCCTACCAAGTGGCTTTGGCTGCATGAAAATAACCTGCAGGATGTAACCAACGAGACTCACAAAGGGGAGATGCCTTCAACCTAACACGGCAGCCGCCGGTGAGGTCAAATATCTGACTCATTCGGCAATTGCTGTATGTTATTTAACTAATTTATATACACATAAGTTTTATTAGCAAGTTCTCTGCTACTTCACGTCTAATTAGAGTTTCCTTAAACCGTTACGCACACGGCACCCATGGTTTTCTTGGCTTATTGACTAACACATATCTCTTCTATATTCGTTTTTGACATTCATATGATTATATTTAATTACAATGATCGACTGAGGAATACACTTAGATTAAAGTATAAACAGGCCATGCTTGTAACTACGATAGTTGTTATTATGTTAATTATCGAGAAAAACCAAAATTATCTTTCTTTCGCCAACAAAGCAAGGCTCCGTTGGTCATGGTGCCACAAATAAGATGTTCGGTAGCGTCGTGCGGAGGTTTGAATCTCCTATTGGTTGGGCAGTTGGTCCTTCTTTATTATAACATGAGAGCTTGTTTTGTCTTATATGAATCAGCCTAATTGTTATATTAAATATCATATTGTGCACATGTCAATCATAAAAATATATATTGCTTTTAACATAAAAAAATATCTTTCTTTGATGTGCGCGGCTGCCGAAAATTGGCGGCAGGCAGTGGGTCGGGGTTTCGAGTCCCCTTTCGCCCAAAAAATATGTTTGGGAGCTTTGTCTCCCGTCTGAATGGTTGTTGGAGCCGTAGTCTCCTGTTTAGTTGTTGGAAGCTATGTCTTTCTGATTATTTGGTGGAGCAGTATCTCTAAATTTGTAAAAATGTCTCAAAGCCTTCAATGTAATATGTGTTGAGATGTATGTAAATATACATTCCAATAAAAAAAAAATATCTTTCTTTGATGTGCTAAAAATGAACTTATAAAACATATTAATATTTGTTACCAACGTTGTTTTAGCAGTTTGTTGAAAATATCACCTCAATAAAATATTGGTAAATTAAGTAAGCAAAATACTAATAATTATATTCTCTCCAAATCCCAATACTGTTCAAATCAGAAAAAATAAAAACCTATTCCTGGCACATAAAACATAATTATCTTAACCTGTTTGGTTTGAACTAAGTGATTTTTCCCCAAATCAGATTTTGTTTTCTCATTCAACAAAAATCCTGATTTTTTCGGCGAGACCAACTAAGAAAATGAAAACGTAGATTCGTAGCTCGGTCGAGAAACCGATAGGATATATGAGCTGTAAGCATATAACCCGTCTAACTGAAAATCAGGATCATCCAGATGTCTCTTGGGGAAAAAAAAATTATCCATTTTGATTTTAGAAATGTTATCTATTTTATTATTTTTATTTAAACATTTATAAATTATTGGCTCCGGGCAACGACTACTGCAATAGATGTTAATGGAGGGAATTAAATTTTTGTTTGCATATAATATAATGTTTATTACGTAAAATAGATTTAGCTACATATTCGTATTTAATTACAAATACAGGATTACTTTAGTATTGTTGCGTTTGCTTGAATGCAATTAATTTTTACATTTTATGCACCGAATTTTAATATTTTATGTGGTTAGTTACATTATGATATAAATAATAATGGAATTTTTAGTGGCAAAAAGCAGATAAATAATTGCATTGGATACTAGATATAACTAAATCTATTTAGCTAAAAAGAAACTACATTTATAAACTTCTACTGCATTGGACAATAGAGATTTGGCAAGGACGGGATGGGAGTATATAGGAAGTGCTGGAAGTGGATTAAGGATAGTTTACGAACCTGTAATATATTGTCTTTTGGTTAGCATGTTAATTAAGTTAATAGTATATTATCTTATTCTGAAAAATTATCGCATGGTAATAATTCATGAATGGTCCTAATTTGCTACCTACTGTGCCGTGCCAGTACCGGAGTCCTTTTGGTCAAAAGATGAAGATGGGATGAGATATCATATTTTTCATTCCACTTTTATCTATTCTCAATTCACATTAACTTATTTTTAATGCAACTTTACTAATTTCCCGTACACTTTTATATATTCTCAATATATTTTCATCCTGAATTCTCACCATCCATGTCTAAAATGCTCATATGTACGGATGAGGCATGATTATATACAATATATTCTACATATGCTTAAGTTATTATATTCATTTTTATTTTATTTTTTGATTTTTCTTCGTGAATATGTTTTTCTAAGTTTATTTAATTTATGTTCCAAATTTTGTTATTTTATAATACTTTTATATATTTATTTTAAATTTTTAAAAATCAAGTTTTTTTAAGGAGTGAAAAATGACCTATGTGCCCTAAAAATTGATGATTTTCAAAAAAAAAATAAGTATTATAAAATAACAAAAATTGGTATATAGATTAAATACACTTAGGAAAATATATTTATGAAGAAAAAATCAAAAAATAAAATAAAAATGAATGTTATAACTTAAGCATATATACAATATATTATATATAATTATACCTCAGTATATATTTCTCTTGCACATTTATTAATATCTACTATTACTTTTCACTTAGTAAAACTGCTATCTTTTCCTTAGTTTCCAGCAGCTTTGACAATGATCGTGTCACGCTAAACTTTTTTTTCAGGTAAAGTTTTAATCTTTATGTATGCTCTAGTGGTTACTTTTCTAATAGTAATCAATTTTTATTGACATTATTTTAAGTATGAGTATTATTGTCTTGTCTCTTCACATTCCCATCTTCATTTTTCTGCCAAAGTTTTTTCCCCAATGCACATATAGGATGCTTGATTGTCAAATGATAGATATGTATATAGCTATTTCACAGTGTGAAACTAGAAGTGGACGGCTCACATTAAATTGAAAAATGATGTGGTTGGTTTGCAATCTATATATGAAGTTGAGATCTAGCATCTTTTAGTCTTTTGATTACTTTTTAATTATTTTTTCATACAAATTGCTCTGCTATTCAATCATTTTTATATAATTATCTATACATTTTAACTTTATTCATCATTATTACTTCTATCATGTCACGTCATTTTTTTTCATTTCATAAATTCTTTTGCAGAAATCTTTTCATTCAAAAGTCTTATTGCTTATTAAATACACTCTTAATAAATTGTATATTTACGTCTAGTTCAACTAACATTAAAATCGAGGTTTAATACATTTTTCACAATTTATCAAAGAAGATTAAAAGTTTCTAAATATCAGTAAAGAAGACAAAAAACTCTCAAATATTAATAGAGATACAAAGTTTTCAATCGTGGAAACTGGGATTGAACCTTGTAAAACGTCAGCACCGTGCCGTATAAGAAATGACACCAAATAAAAAATTTTCATAAAAGACGAACGGTGCCTAATAAAACAAAATAAATAAAAAACGGCGCCAAAACCGTGCCGAATACTGCGCCGAAGCGCCAGAATCGTCGCCCACCGCACCCGCTCACCTATATAAAGGGGCTAATGTTTCAAAACGAAGGCAGTGAAGATGAGCAGCAGGTGAGCAACGAAGGAGCGAAGGGT
>JAXCLR010000073.1:7799765-7825038 GCA_035584095.1 Annona squamosa
CATGGTGTAGCAAGAGACAGCCGACTGTGTCTCTATCAACTACAGAAGCAGAGTATAGAGCAGCAGCTATGGCAGCATAAGAAACGAAGTGGCTGATGCAGCTCATGAAAGATCTACACCAGCCTACTGATTATTCAGTGCCCCTATACTGTGATAATGAATCTGTTATACGCTTAGCAGAGAATCCAGTATTCCATGCTAGAACTAAGCATGTCGAAGTACATTATCACTTTATATGAGAAAAAGTGCTAAACAGATAAATCAGAATGAAGCACACCAACACAGAAGATCAAGTTGCAGATGTATTTACCAAGGGGCTAACTAGAGTAAAGTTTGAAAAATTCAGAAGTCAAATTGGTGTGACAAACAAAATAGAGGCAAAGAAGAAAGTCGGTGCTGAGGGGGAGAATTAAAAAGTCAGCACCGTGTCGTATAAGAAATAACACCAAATAAAAAATTTTCATAAAAGACGAATGGTGCCTAATAAAACAAAACAAATAAAAAACGGCGCCGAAACCGTGCTGAATACTGCGCCGAAGCGCCAGAATCGTCGCCCGCCGCACCCGCTCGCCTATATAAAGGGGCTAATGTTTCAAAACGAAGGCAGTGAAGATGAGCAGCAGGTGAGCAACGAAGGAGCGAAGGGTGTGTGTAGATTTATGGGTGTTTTTTATGTGAGTTGGAGTAATTGTAAGGAAGAAAATATTTGTACGGGTAGTGCTAGTATTAAGAGTAGGAGCCTATAAAATGTCCAAATTATTTTGGGTGTATCATTTTTGTTGTATTTTTTATAAGCAATATTTTATTTTAAGAGCATCCAACTCTCAACACCTTGCACCTTAGAAATTCTCCTTTGGTGTTGGTTTAAGAGACTTATCAATCACTTATCTAGCAATTAAATTTGGCATGGAGCCATAACATTATAGTCCCATTCTATCTTTTTACTTTTTTAATTACATCAAATACAATGGAGACACAACTCCTAGAATAGATCCGCATTAGGTGAAGCTACTTACGCACGCCTGGGTATGTTACCAATGGTCTATGCATTAGTACACCATTTTATTTTTTTATTTTTTGTTGAATGGATTGCAGAAATCTAATGCTAATTATTCTTAAAGGAGTTTTTATTCAAATTTTTTTTAAAAAATCATCGGAATAGTTAGATGAAATTTAAGTCACCTATCATCTTTAATACAAGATAAATAACTAAAATAACCAAAACCATTCCAATGACTTGTTATATAAAAAAAATTATATACAACTAGGTAAATTTTTCTACAAATAGTGGTAATTATTTTATATAATGTTAAATTAGCCAATAGCCCATATCCAATGAAAATACAATTTCCCATCACAATTAAATAAAACAATGCAATTAGTGTGCTTGCTACATGTACTTGCAGCCAAATAACATTAAATGTGCCTACATTTATGTTATATATAGCTAAATTAAAGAAAATTCATTGTATCAAACATTTTTCGTATAACTAATTTCAAACAAAATTTAAAACATCATAAAATTCTATATTAATATTCCTTTGTAAATATGAATATTTTGATATGCATGGAGAAGTAAGAGAAGTGATTTTATTAGTCTTGGCTAAGCAAATGACTCTTTTAGTTCATCTCAAAAATCCATTTAAGATATTTTTTATTTTTTATACACTTGTTTGTCTAATTATATTTAATACATAAACCAAGTTTTACTATTTTTTAATATTTGTATATATTTTTGAAAATTTTAAAAATCTATGTGCATATAAAAATCTTAAAAAAAATATATATATATATACGTATTAAAAAATGGTAAAACTTAGTTTATATGTTGAATATACTTAGATAAACAAGTGTATAAAAAAAATTAAAAAAATATTTTTAATGAATTTTTAGAGGTAGACTAAACAAGTCATTTATTTAAATCGAGCTAACAGAATCGTTCATGGAGAAGTAATATGCATTCATGGAACATTGAGACCTATAAATATAACAAAAATTCTAATCCAGCGTGCACAACAATTGATAAAATATGAAAAATATTTTCATCATTCAAACAACTAAAACGTTACAAAAGTTATGCGACAATTTAGACGTACAAAAAAAAAAAGAGAGAGAGAGAAATGCTGTTTAATCGTATGTACAAGGGTTTCCGTAAGCAACAACAAAATTTTATCTTGTTCACATTCATTTGGGTTAAGTCCAAATATAATCATAAAGTATATTTTTATTTTCAGATATGACCATATATTTTAAAAATAGCAGAGAAAAACATAGATTATATTCGTAATTTTAAATATTTTAACTCCTTCAACTTTAATGTTAAAATTGAGGTGAAGTTGTAAAACCACCTCCGGTGAAAGTAAAAAAGGATGTAGAAAATACTATAATGACGTGAAAAACTATAGAAAAAGCCAAGAGATTTTTCCTTGCATGAGCCACCACCTCAGTCTACGGAATGCCCCACACAGTCTCCTTTTATAAGAAATCTTAAGGGCAACTTGGTCATTTGCAAAATAATTAACTCGTTAAGTAGTAGATGCTGATATCGTTATCATATTTGGAATTACTATTATAACATATATGAGTTGTGATACAGGGCACCCGATCGCACTAAACTTTGGTGCATCAGAGTGCAAAAACTCATTTTTTAATATTTTTAAATTTTTTTTATACAACTGGTCAACTGTTAATCTAAGTGTATTTAACATATGTATCAATTTTTACTATTTTTGAAGATTTTTAGATATGTGTTTTTAATTTTTTAAAATTAGTAGGCATTTTCGTAATTCATTAATTATGAAAATGCCCTTCTGATTTTAAAATATAAAAAATAAATATATAAAAATCTTTAAAAATATAAAAATAAATATCTAAAAATCTTCAAAAATGGTAAAATTGATACACATAGAGTAATAGTTCTATAAAAACAACATATGAAATGCAACAGAGCACACCGAGACCGGTGCATTCAGACACATCAAAATATATATTCATCTCTAATATTATTCTAAACTCACAAGCATATTTGGAACCAAAGTATGATTTATGATCATATTTAAAATTAGTTTTAATTTTTATTGGTAAAATTAACTCTATTTAGGGTTTAATATTCACATCATTAGAATTTTCATGAACTTAAAAGTAGAATTAGATCCGCCAACCTGATTCCACCTTAGTTGGTCGGGGACGACTATAAAATTTAACTTGTTGTGGAAGTTTGTTGTTTCATTTTAAGTTTAATTGTAATATGAAATGAGAAGCAATGTAAACATTCAATAAAAAAATAAAGTTAGATCCCAGAGAATTAATGCCATCCATAATTATCCACTTTTAATCCTAGCCGAAGATCTACTGATATAATCGCCAACTCTCCATGACATAAAGGGCCGGTAAATCGTGAAATCTCATAAACATACCTATTTCATCGAAAATCCAAAAAAAAAAAAAAGTCTCACAGAGCCGTCATTTTGTTGGCGCGGCAAGGGCAATAGGCACACGTGCACACGGTTGCCATCTTTTGCCGTCGGATCACCACCGTAAAAAAAATTTCAAAAAAAGCTGCTGTCCGGGCTTTGAACTTTGATTACAGCAACAGCACAGCAAAAGAGTGACGACTTTTTATTTCCCAGTGCGGCAGGTCAATTTGAAGTGCCCCGTATTTATGGGCTCACGGATACGTCATTACATGAAAAGATTATATATAATAATATATATTAAAGATGGTTCAGCTGATCTGATTTTTTCTGGACTTGACTGAAGTGGATTAGCTTCGCTAGCATATTTAACTCGGCTTAAACGGATGTGAAATTTGGACAGGGACATTCAACCATAGGCATTGTACGTACGTACAGGCTCATGTAGAGGGAGTCAACAAATCCGGGCGCCTGCGTATGAAGACTGCGCCTGAGTGTTGAGAAGTTGGAATCACGCAAAGCAATAAAGAAACGGAAATTGGGTATGAAAACAGGCACGGATATCGCATGGGTGGAAGTAGCGTGCGAGAATGAATTGGGAGGGAAGGAGAGAGCATTGGCTGCTCAACTGCATGTTTATTAATGGTCGGGTTTTGGAGTCCACGTCCGAGGCTTGTGGAGGTCGACAGGTGCACAGATATTTATAGGTGCCGTTGAATATTAGAAAGGTTAAGACGCAGCCGTTGTGTATGACCTATTCTATTCTCCGTGTCTTGCCTTTGTTTGTTTTATTTAATTTATTTTTATTCTGTAATAAATAAATAAATTAATAATACTTGTAGATTTGGGAGATGGGAGCGTGTCAACCATGGTTAGCTGATAACCGGCTTTGACTGTGTATCTCTTTTCCTCTCCCTCTCTCTCTCCCCTTAGTGCGTGCGTGGGGGTAGGCCTATTTTCGGTGGGTGGACTTGGTGCTGCTGTGGCAACCGGCAATCTCTCTTTCTCGCTCTTGGGTTGGTGGTGTTGGAAATGGAGAGAGACGGGCACAAACAGCTTCTGCAGTAGCATAGATCCTGCGAAACCAACATATTTCCTTGCTGTTGGTGAGTCATTTCTTTGACTATTTTGCTGTCTGGGTTGTTTGTTTGACTGTTCACGACTCATGATCGATCCTCAATCACTGATTTTTTTTTTTCCTTCCGTTTGCTGGCCTTTTCCCATTGAGAGTCTTAAAAGCTGGGGTTTTTTCCGCCCTTTTTGTGTTATATCCATGGGTTGCCGTCTTTTCTTTACTGCTGCTGGATTTTTCGGATCTGGGTATTAGTTGTCTCTGCCAATCTTTGCTGGATTCGATTTCGTTTGGCTTGATCTTTCTGTCGGATTCTTTTTTATGCAGTTCTGGATTGCGAAAAATCGAATCTTTTTTTTTTTACCTTCTGTGGCTGAGCCGATTACTGATTCCGGCGCTGTACAGGATGGTGTTGATGGATTGGGGCTTCGGTAGCTCTCGTGGGAGGATTCGTGATCGTGCATTCCAGTTCTGCTTTGACGGTTACGAGATTCGGTAGCAATTGAAAAGTGGAATTGTGGTAGCAGATTTCAGATTTCCCTTTGCAACAAGCGGTAGCTGCTTGGAGATTCGCCGTTACAATGGGAGGAATATGTTCGAGGAGGTCCACCGTCGATATTTCACCCGGTGGAAATTTACCGCGTTTGAATGGGCATTTTGACAGTCATGAACACTACCAATCTCGCGGGCACTCCTTGAAGCCGCAGAGTAATGCAACGCCATTGCCGGCAGGAGCCAATGGTGATAAGCAGTCATGGGAACCCAACTCATTTGTCGAGAGGTCCACTCCGGGACGCGTTCTTAACGATCGAATGGATATGGGACCGGGCGATCCTCGGTTGTCCAGGGCTCTATCACACAAATCTAGATCGACTAAATCAAAAACGGGGGTAGCCGGGAAGATTGGCACCACAAAGGCAAGTCCACTTGTCCTTTCCCCTTATCGTTTTTGCAGTTTTTCTGCTTATTGTATTTTAGGGATGACATCACTTGGTCGTGCATTCGGCAATCTAATTTCACATATTCCATTTAATTGCCTTCAGAGCCGAATTTCGTTTGCATGCTCTACTTAGTTTGCCGTCGTTGACACTATCTGTGCAGGGCCCCCACTATAGGCTAGCTATTGGGATAACCTATTTTCTGGCTTACCCATAGTCGTACTTTTTTTTTTTTTTTTTTTTTTTGAACATTAGTGAATACATTTTAGTTTGATACATAGTGGCTAAGTTGATTGCAATATTGATTTTTCTTTTTTATGGCAGCACTGACACAATTCGCAGATATTTATGGTTGCAATAATTGTCGAAGCATATCAACACTTCGCCACATGCTTTGTCTGGCATAGAGATTAGAGATTTCTAGTTTCATTCCTTCAATTTTATCCGTGTCCGCATTGCATCCACGAAGTCCTTTTAACCCTTTAGTTGGGGCAAAACATCCTTGGAACTAAGTTACTTGTCACACAAAATTGCCTTTCAAACTTGATCTCTTCCTCACATCTCAGCTGTTTATGGTTGAAGCATACCAAAATGGATGCCTCCACACTCTCGGTTCTGGATATACTGCCATTTTGAAACACTACGGCCCATCCAAATTCCAAGATGTTGTGGAATTACCATATAGATGTTTGGGTAATGATTCAATATTTACCATAAACATGGAGGCTCCAAACTTACCATTTGATTTTTTTAATTCTAAAATATGTTTTTAAAATCTAAATCATTTATCATGTTCATCCATGTGTATTCATTTATGATTCCAAAATTACATTTATTGCTAACTGTTGCATGCCATATTTATGCTACATTTTTTTTTAAAAAAATTTTAATGGCTAGATATTCACTCTGAAAATATGCTATATCTTACAGGATATAAGTTTCCAATGAGAATTATGCATTGATGCTATTTCTTACTAAATATAAGTTTCCAATGAGAATTATGCATTGATGCTATTTCTTACGAGATATAAGTTTCCAATGAGAATTATGCATTGAATGTGCTTTTCTGCCTGAACCCGATGCCGGTGCCGGTTTCTTGTTCAGAAGTGGACGCAGGCATGATGGTAGCAAAACTTTAATTCTGATAAAAAAAAAAAGAGGTGGTTGATATTTTATTGAGCCACTTATCATGGGGATGTGCTTGTGAAAATGACGTTCTACTCATAGTAGCTTTGAAGCTGATGGAGACTGGGTGTTAGAAAATTCAATGGCAGAGCTACCTGTTCATGGCAAGTAATGTCATCCCTTTGCAACGAGGGAAAAAATGTTTTATCAAGAAAAGGTATTGCACATGCATGTTTTAGCAGAAATTGGAAGCAACAGTTACAAAAAACCTCAAGAGTTGTGGTGTCCAAATCAGGAAAGATATTGTTCATATCGGACACTGCAAAAACCTTGGAGTTGTGGTATCCAATTCAGGAAAAATTTTGTTCATGTTGGAGATTGCAAAAACAGCAACATTATAGGATAGTTTCAAAGTTGCTGCTAGCAATGATGAATCTATCACATTTTTGGATTGTGAATGGATAAACTGATGACTGTCAAATTTCCATGCCTTCTCTAATTAGCATGCAAGTGCTGTGTTTTGAACTCCATGTCCACAGAAGTTAGATTATTTTGTGCTATAGAGGTAGGCTGTAACTCAAAAGATAAAAGTGTAAGATATTCAGTCTATTCATGGCTTGATGGAATATCCCATTTCCATGGATGTGAGGAATTTGGAGACTATCATTTGGGCAAGTTTCAACTCAGAGACCATCCTGGGATACTTATCTGAAAGAGCATTTAATCACCTGCAATTTCTTCCCAGTCTGAAGAAAATGGAAGATCCTGTTGGGTTTAGCATGCACTTCAATGTACTGAAAGCCGTGGAAAGAAAGAAGCAACACAAGTTCAAAGATCTGTAGTTTTCTCTCTCAAGCAGCAGGGAAGACACTGAATGCTATCCAATGGGAAAGATTTATGTAGGTTTACCATTCAAGACTTGGATTTGAGTGGGTAAAATCTGGATGCATTTCTTTCTAGCTGGAGATTTGAGCAGGTTTTTAGTGCAGAAATGGGTGCTCAGATTTTTCGTCATGGTCCTGTGGTTTCTTTCAGCAGTGGTTTGTTGTGTTTTGTTCAATTTTAATGAAACTTCTTGTGCATATATAAGCTCCTTGATCCATGGACTTAACTCAACCTTACCTGTCTGCTTCTTTAATACTCTATCTAGTCAGTTTGTCTTACTGCTAATTTTGTTATGTGGATGGTTCCTAATTCGTTGCTTGTCTATACCAGGTTTCTGAAGTGGGCTCAATTTTGGGCAGAGCTGGCACTGTTGGGCTTGGAAAGGCAGTGGAGGTTTTGGACACGCTTGGAAGTAGCATGACAAATCTTCAGCTCAATGGTGGATTTGTTTCTGGGGTCAATACGAAAGGAAATAAAATAGCTATTTTGTCATTCGAAGTCGCCAACACTATAGTCAAGGGTGCAAATCTCATGCAATCCCTTTCAAAGGAAAATGTAAGGCATTTAAAAGATGTGGTGCTACCTTCCGAAGGTGTACAGCTTTTAGTATCCAAAGATATGGATGTTCTTTTGAGACTTGCTGCTTCTGATAAGAGGTGTGTAGTGGACGATTACTGTTGGGAAACCGGATTTTCACCTTTTCCCCCTCTGACTCTTAACTCTTCATTTCTTTAGCTTAGATAGCAGATAGTACCAAAGGTGTACTCTTTAACTCTTCATGCATGATCAAAATAAGGGTTGCGGACTTGAACTCAGAAATGTAACTGCTGTTCATGTTATCTGCTTTCATATCAATCACTTTTTCACCCGGTTATGCATTATTATCTGCTGCAGCTTTGTTGAGTAAGCTGTTGATTTGTTACAGGGATGAGTTGAAAGTTTTTTCAGGAGAGGTAGTTCGTTTTGGAAATCGTTGTAAAGATCCACAATGGCACAACCTGGATCGCTATTTTGAGAAGTAAACAGCCCATTAGCTTTATGGTTCACAACATGTTATATGTTTGATGCATGGCCTTTGTAGTTCCTTTTTTTAAATGATTTCTATTTTCCAGGCTTGGTTCTGAATTCACTCCACAAAGGCAATCAAAAGAGGAGGCTGAAGCTGTTATGCAGCAGTTGATGACTTTGGTTCAATACACAGCTGTGAGTTTTGCATGCTGCTCTGGACGGAAAATTGTTGTGCTTTCCAGTTGTATCTAAATTCAAAGCTTCGGGTTATTTATGTGCTTCTTAATATTGATATTTTCACTAGTTATTCGTGATGCTGAAGCATGTGATACATACATTCTGAGGAAAAAATCATGGAAATTGGGGGAACTTTGATTTAGATTTTGTGCTCTTCTTTAGGAATAAAAAATCAGATAAATGTATCAAAAAGAGAAGCATGACTAGCGACTGTATCACTACCAAGAATGTACTTGAACAGAACACATACAAATATTGGGGCAAAGAATTCCATTTTCCTTATAAGAGGCACGTGATGAAACAGAAAATTTAATGCTAAAAATAAGTAAATTTTGGCATGCATCATTTATGGCTTGAATCATAAAATGTCCAATATGACACCTCTACATGAAAAAAAGAAGTATGGCTACATGAGAAAAAGCTGTTTATCAATAAAATACCAGGCTGTAGCAAATATCACATTGCTAAAGAAATTAAGAACACTTAAAGAGTCCGTTTGGGAACATTAAATGGGGGAGAACTTTTCACTGCTCCCCCCACACCTTTTGATATGGTTTAACATCTTAACAGCTTGACCACTGTATTATTTTTTATAATTATTTCCTCTACGTTTCAAGATTTTTTTTTTTCACATCTTCTCATAAAACAATCCTTTCTATTTTAATTGTATTCCCGTTACTTGTGAGAATTACCTCTATCATATCACAACAATCTCACCTCTTGAAATTTTTTCCCATTCACGCCTTCCTACTTTTACTTTTAAATCTTCCCAAACACACCCTCAATTTCCCTTTTTTATTTTTCCTATTTTTTCATACATTGTATGTCAATTTTGGTAGATATACCATGAACAATATTATTGGATGTGAATTATACAAAGATATGGATGTATCTGGCAATTGTTTTCATTTCCTGTAGATGCTGTCTTGTGTTTGTCCTGCTTTGTAAGTAGAAAAGAACTGACATTTTAATCTCCTCACAGGAATTATACCATGAGTTACATGCCTTGGACAGATTTGAACAAGATTATCGGCGGAAGCTACAGGAAGAGGAAAATTCAAATACAGTACAAAGAGGTGAGCCACCATTGTAACCTGTTATTGTAAACTCTGATGAACCAGGGTCTTGAATGTTGACCCAATTTGCATGATGGTTTCACTTCCAAGGATGACATATTGGAATTTTTTTTCCATCCCTTGTGTCTCCTATGAATCTCTGTAGGGAGAAGTTATATTTTGAGTGTTGTCCTGTGAGCTGGAAGTCTTTGACAGCAGGCTAGGATTTCAATCATATCCCTAGACCAAATTCCATGATATGGTTAGCTAATGAAGTTGGCATATTATTTACATTTACTGGCTTTTGGGTTAGAGGTAAATCTAAGACAACCTAAAGATGAAATCAATAGATAATAAAATGGGAGAAAAGTTGAGTGGTTTGATCATGTGAAACAGAGAGCGGAAATGTCTCCAATTAGAAGGATTGTTTTTATCACACTAAGGAGGTTACAAGAGAACTAGGAGACGGCTGAAAACAACATGTTTAGAGGTAATTATATAAGATATGAAAAATCATCGACTTAATGAAGGCATAGTTTAAGACAAACAAGAATAGTGCAGTAGAATCAATTTAGCTAGCTCCATGTGAGAGGAAAACAGCTTTCGATGGGGGATATTGACTAATTGACTCTCTTGATTCTCCAACTGCTAGCTACATCACGAAACCACAACAAACAAGAAATCTGGCTGTTAAAATTGTCCAGATTGATGATGGTTCAAAAACCTGTAACAATTGGCTAAACAAATGTTAAAACAAATCCCAACTTTAAAGTTGGCCAGATTGATGATTCGGACCCAGAATAACAGCCCACCTTAGTTCAGGGATTTTTAGGCACAGAGATAATAATTATTTTTGACTTAGAAAGACTAGAGAATTTTTGTGCATAGAGCATTTTAGTTATTAAAGTAACTATTAAATATTGTATTATTATCACATTTCTTCTGGGATTTTTCCAAGGTAGCGAGCAATCCTGTCTAGTGATTTGTCACAGACTGACAGTTCAAGAACTTTATGCTGATCTGAATAATTTTTTATGCTTTCTGTCAATGTTAAAGATACAATGGTCTTTTTCTTGGTTTTCAGTTATTAGGTTCTCTGTACGAAAGCTTGTATGAACTGCTGAAATTAGATTGAAATCAACAAATATTGTAAGGTCATTGAATTCTGGAAATTTTGAAACCCATGTGCTCTATATTTTCCTATATCTTTATCTTCAACCAGTACTTTATCATCCTATCATTATGTTGGATAAATATTGTATATTCTACAACATTATAAAACTTGTTATGAATTTATAATAGCATATTGTGGCTTCAATTTTACACTTAACTAAGTGTCTGTTTTCTTGCATTATAGGAGACAGTCTGGCAATCTTGAGGACAGAGCTAAAAAGCCAAAGGAAGCATGTTAGAAGCCTCAAGAAAAAGTCACTTTGGGCCAAGATTTTGGAAGAGGTAGTTCTCAGTATTAATTATGTTTGACAAGATGGCTATTGTTCATTATATTGTAGTTTTCTTATTTTAATTATTTAGCTGTTTCTCTAAATAATTTTCCTCTCAATAATGATATGTACTCTGGCTTGCTAGCTTTAAACATTCTTTGACTCCAGAGTTGGCTAATGGCTGCTGCTGCTCAAACTCTGTGTATTTTGATGAGCCTCGGATGTTAAGCTTCTGATTGTGAGGACTAACGTAATATGTGCATTTCTGGCAGGTAATGGAGAAGTTAGTGGACATTGTCCACTTCTTACACCTAGAGATCCATGAAGTTTTCGAGACTGCAGGTGTGAAATTTTTAGCTAAAACTGGTTTCTTAGTGTTTCTTCGGCTGGCATAATCGTTTAACATCTTTGGGATTTTAATCCACTTCATTTTTAAAAATGGAGAATCATATTCATACAAACGACCACTATGTAGAAGGTGTAGCTGAGTGACTGAGTCTGAGATGTTGCTTTACACAAACTGGCTTGCCTTTGCTCGAAAGTTTTTGGTGAATAATGAACAGAACTTTGTTTCATATGCCTAACTATTTTTGCTTTACAAAGCTGAGTAGCTTTTTGCCCAATTTTTAAAAAAAAGTGTTACCAAAGCACAGTGTTGCCTTGTACTGATTTTCAGGCATTTTAAATTGACTTTCAAACTAATTATTGTCATGTCAAAGCTAGTAGCTTAGATGGTGAGAGAATTGGTTGGGAAACAATGTCATCTGAGGGTAGAGTTGTATTGTATTAACCTTAACAAAGTAATGTGAAGTACCTTTTGTTCTAGAGAGCAGGCCAAGCCTAAAGGTACAAAGCCATGCCGATTGATTTGATTTATCTTTTGTACAGATGATGGTGAGGCAGTTAAGGGATCTTTTAACAAGCATCAAAGGCTGGGTTCTGCTGGCCTTGCTTTGCATTATGCTAATATCATCACTCAAATTGATACTCTTGTAAGTTTTTGATGTTCTCAGTCCCAAAGGTGCCACCTGCATGATGATGACACTGCTTTTCTTGTATTTCTCCATAATAAAATTACTGATAGCATTTTCTGAAATTTGTTTAGCATTTTTGCAAGTATCAGAAATACCATCAACATTGTCCTTGTGGGCTGCTTCAGTTATTGAAGTGCCTAAACAATAATCATCACCTGTGACTTTTTTCTGTTAGTTTGTCCATACTTGTGCTTGACTTTGTATTGGCATGTTTTGTGCATGCACTTTCTCAAGTGCATCACTTGTTTGGTGTTGTGGTAATGGATGGTAGGGTTTTATAATTTGTTGCTGTGTTGCTGCAAGTTGTACTGTTGTCCTTAACATAGCGTTTAGCTTGACTTGCTCTACTGATACGAAAAGCTTAAGCTGATTGTATTGGACATCAGAAATCCTTTTATTGTATCCTCATAGCCTTGGGTTGTATGGTATCAATACATCCCCTACTTTTGAGGGCGGGCGTCCAAGGTGGCCTACTTCAGCAAACATTGGCCCAATGATAGCCCTTTTCCCAGATGCCCCACCCTAGCAACACTGGCTTGATGGTAGCTGTTTTCTGCCTTGGGATGGCTCCTCTCATCAATTAATAATTTTAATCTAGCTTCTAGATTACCTCTTCTGGGGGTTGAACCTATACTTCTAAGTCCATTGTTGTTGGGTATTTGGCAATAAGTAAAAATTTTCACTTAAAACTTTTCACTTTCTACAACTATTCTATTTTTTAATTATTTATTCACATCTTCTTATACAAACTACCCTACTTTTCAATCATTTCTACACAATTACCTATACAACTAATATATATATATATATGTATGTATATGTATATATATGAATGATCCTGTAAACCCGGGCTAAGTAAATGCCTCACTTAGCTCACCTCAAAAATCCTATTTAAACATTTTTTTTTGTTTTTTCTTCATACACTTGTTTATATATATGAGGAGTGATCCTGTTAGCCCGGGCTAAGTAAATGCTCCACTTAGCCCATCTTAAAAAACCTATTTACAAGAACTTTTTTTTTTTTACTTTTTTCTCCGTGCACTTATTTGTCTAATTGTGTTTAAGATATAGACCAAGTTTTACCATTTTTCAATATGTTTATCTATTTTTTTGAGATTTTTAAATATTTATGTGTATATATGTATTTAAAATACCCTTATTTTTAAAAATCTAAAAAAATATATATACACATATCCAAAAATGGTAAAACTTAATTTATATATGAGGAGTGATCCTGTTAGCCCGGGCTAAGTAAATGTCTCACTTAGCCCACCTCAAAAAACCTATTTACAATAAAAGTTTTTTACTTTTTTCTCTGTGCACTTATTTATCTAAGTGTATTTAACATATAGACCAAGTTTTACCAATTTTGAATATGTTTATCTATTTTTTTGAGATTTTCAAACATCTGTGTGTATATATGCATTTAAAATACCCTTATTTTCAAAAATCTAAAAAAAATATATGCACATTTCCAAAAATGGTAAAACTTGGTGTATATGTTAAATACACTATAAACAAGTGTATGAAGAAAAAAACAAAAAAAAATTGTTTTAAATATGATTTTTAAGGTGGGCTAAGTGAGACATTTACTTAGCCCGGGCTAACAGGATCACTCCTCATATATATTAACTTTATTTTCTTTACTCATCATCATTACTCCTATCATATCACATCATTTTCTGTCAATTTAGCAATTTCTACAGCAAAAACTTTTTATCCAAAAGGTTTATCACTTCCCAAACACACCCCTTATATCAATGATATGAAAAGCTCAAGCTGATTTTAGCAGACACCATGAATGCCTTTAATGTAGCCTCTTAGCCTTGGGTCATATCATATACATGATCAGTAGGTTGATGCCTTCTATCTCCAGCAGAGTTCATAGAACATTTCTGTATTTAGTGCTGGATTTCTGCATATGGAGCTGATCAAAAAATGCCACATTCTTTTTTTTTTTTTTTTTTTCCTGATAAGTTACATGCCATCCATAGGTATCTCGATCCAGTTCTGTTCCTCCAAATACAAGGGATACATTATATCAGGGACTGCCACCTAGCGTGAAGTCAGCTTTACGTTCAAAGTTACAATCATTTCAAGTCAAAGAAGAGGTATGTGCTTCAAAAGTTGTAATCATTTCAGGTCCTGCAGCTGGGATTCTATCCGATTTACTGAAAGGTCTCTTGCAGGGATATGGAATTCTTTGTTGTTGTGCAATTGGACACTAAAATGATTATTTTTCAGGATCATCATGGCATGAGTTGAAATTTAATAATTCCAAATTCAACCTTATATCTGAATCTGCATTTTTTAAATATATATAATGATACTTACATGTGATTTTCATCGGGTTCCTAATCTTTTTTGTTTCATATTTGCAGCTTAGCGTACCTCAAATCAAAGCTGAGATGGAAAAGACTTTGCACTGGCTTGTCCCTATTGCCAGTAATACAACAAAGTAATTAGACTGCTTGAATATCTTTTTGCTGTCCTTCCTCCCGTTGTTAGCATCATGGAGTGCATCTACATCAACAGACAAAGAACTGCATCCTTTCTTCTCTATTTTCTATTTTTGTGATTATTTCAAGAAATATATCTGATTACTTACTTGCCACTGTAATGTTGATGCAAACCAGGGCACATCATGGCTTTGGTTGGGTTGGAGAATGGGCAAACACTGGGTAAATCACTAAATCGTTCATCCATTAACCTTTTTGTTTTCCCCTTTGTATTCATTCCTTGGTCTTGAAGAAAGAAACCATGAGATTCTAGCTCAGGAAATGACCTTTAGTCGATACGTCTCTTACATTTATGATGTGCTGGCAGATACCTTTTTTTTTTTTCCCCTTTCTTTTTCCCTCCCTCTGTTCATTTTGGATTGGCTTTTTATTTGTCACTCTGTTTAGACAGCATAACCAAGGGCACTAGCACATCATTGACATGTTTTGGGAGCAATTTTTTTTTTTTCAAAAAAAATTCAGTCTTGTGGGGACTAATAGTCAATAACTACTTATGGACATTCTCTTGTAGTGCAAACTTATTTTATGGATATCATTTTGTGGTGTTGCGGTTCATTTTTGTCTTATTGTGTATGGATGATGGTAAGCTGTTGTTTTGTCTTTCAGTTCCGAAGTGAATCGAAAGCCAGCTGGGCAAAATGATGTTATACGAATTGAGACACTTCATCATGCTGACAAGGAGAAGACAGAATCCTATATACTTGAATTGGTGGTGTGGCTTCACCATCTCATCAGCCAGTCAAGGTTTGGGGCCCATGGGGGCATTAAGTCTCCCATTAAATCCCCATTGAGATCACCTACAAAAAAGAATTTGGTGGTCGCATTGTCAACCAACAAAGCCAATGTTCCATCTTCCATGCTGACCCTGGAAGACCAGGAAATGCTACGTGATGTCAACTTTAGAAAATTGACGCCTGGAATTAGCAAGAGCCAGGAATTTGACACGGCAAAGACTAGATCGAACAAACACAGTCGGCTGAGTAAAAGCAGCAGCCATTCCCCGGCGACTGGGAATAAGGTTGTATTGGGCACAAGAAGGCCGATGCCCTCCATTCCTGTCATTGACTTCGACATTGATAGAATTAAAGCATTGGATGTCATCGATAGAGTGGACACTCTTAGAAGCTTGTCAAATTCTATGTGAAGGTTTTGTAAATGTCCGTGCTCCATGATGGCTCTCTGATTGTGCTCATGCAATAGATTCCATAAGTGGTGGATTGGGCGAGTCCCAGCAAGGTTAATTTGTTGTATGGCCTGTGGGGGTTCAGGGAAATCATGTAAAGGCAAGTGGAGATGTTGAGTGAGAAGAATACTTTTGTAAGTAAAGGAAGACGAGCATGGGTGATTTGTATTATACAAGGGAATTTGGTGGATGTTTCTATAGCCAAAATTTGGGAAATTGGTTTCTGCCGAGGTCCTCTATGTTCATCTATGTACAAGGTGTGCCATTGGAGTTCAATCGTTTTTCTTTTTTCCTTTTTTTTTCCCTTTTTCTGTTGTGGGCTGGGGGAGGAGGAATGGGATCAGAAGTTCAGATCATGTACAAGGATGTGTCACTTTCTCCGATCAATTTTCTGTATGTACAAGGGTATTACTTTTACCAATCAAACGAGTCATTTTTATATGTTATAGAATTAATTTTGGCTTTCTGAGCTAGTTATTTAGTTCTCAATAAAGTGTTAGCACTGTCAAATCCATTCGATTATTCATTTCTATGTACTTGGCGTGGCTTTGTTATTTATCATCATCTCCACTCTACATGGTCGATGTATTCTAATGAAGTCTCCAACACTGTTCCCCATTTGTCAGGTAAATTCTTACATATAATAATGGGGTCGATCCCATACGGCTACGCAGTTGAAATATTTTTATATCTATTCTTCCAAATAAATGTGTGAGCCCATAAAGATCTTTCATTTTATGAAATTTGAGAGTATTGTTCTTTATTTTTAAATTTTAAAATAAAATGCTAAATAAATTTTGAAAAATTGAACTCTTACGTAGCAGAAGAACTAGAATTCAGATAAATCTCACATTTAAAAAAAAAAAATTTGTTTGTTTTAAATATTTTTGCAGCCCCCGTATTGAGCTCGACGTACGGGATTCCTGGCAAATAATGATAAAATAAGAAGAACTTTCGGAATTGCTATATATTTCTAATCGGAGTGGCTTGTACAGTAAGACTGTCTGGCATGCACCAGTACCGCAACAGGACTCTTTCATCGGCCTGACTTGATACTGAAAAAAGTTGGGAAGTCATTTATCTGGCGCCCACCATCTTGTAAAACTTAATGCGCGTGGAGTTCTTTGTTATTAGTAACCTACAAATGGATAGAGTTGCTGTATTCTAAGACCACTAATCGAAAGAAAATAGAGTTATGGCCCGTTTGGCATTGTGTTTAAGTGGTGCCTACGCACCAAAGTGAACGAAGGTTGCTTCAGGGACAATGCACGTTTTCCTTTCCCCACTACAGAATATACAATTCCCGGTTAGCTCGGACAACGTAAAATTTTCTCCTACTACTAAAAAAATAATACAGATGGGTAATCCAAAAAGCTGGAGCTGATGTTTCGGGGCAACCTATTCTATTGCCCCACTCCAACAATCACGGCAGCCCTTCCACCTTGGATACTCTGCTCACCTGTAGTGATTTTAATTCAGTTTTAATCTAAGCTTTGATACCAAAAGCTCGAGGTGATGGTGTTTTATGCACCAACAATCCTTTAAATGTAATATTTTCTAGTCATGAGTTCGTATCAACGGGGAGACAATAAGATCCGGTGCTGATACGCGGAATCTGAACGAAGCTGCAAGCCCCTGACATCTAGCCAACATCTCGGACAATTCATTCAACCCCATTGTTAGGTCGTCTAGCATTGCTGGTAGTTGAGTGATGTCTGCTACGATCAGCACGGTATTTTCGTTTCGGTATAACACCGTAAGGTCGTTTTACCAGTCTCCATGAGATGGACTCAACCACCGTCACATACTCACATGCGCCCTGCCTAATGACAACAGAAAATAGAGAGATGTTGATATAAATAGCAGCAAAATAGCGCAGACACGCTTTCTGCATATGACCATTGCATTGGACCTGCCCAAGTACTATAAAACATGTCAGTGACCACCGAAAGCTAAGCCTTACCCAACACTCCAACATTGTCTTTGCGAGTGCTCACTTCCCGAATTTCTCCGTTGCAACTTAGGCCATATAAGGAGACTCAAACAAGCCACATTCTCCCCTCAAGTCTCTGCTTTGCTTTCCTTTAGTTTCCATGGCGGTCCTGCTCTCCAAAATCTATTCACCATTGGCGGTTTTCTTCTTTGTCCTCATCGTCGGTGCCGTCTCTGCCAAGTCCCACCAATCATCTAGACTACTTCAGCCCGGCGTCGTGTTGGGAAAAGAGAAGATGAGCCACCTTCACTTTTACTTCCACGACGTGCTCAGCGGCCCAAACCCAACTGCGATTCGAGTGGCCCCCACGGAGTCGACCAACAAATCACAAACACTTTTCGGCGTCACGTACGTGTTCGATGATCCGCTTACAGAAGGGCCTGATCCCAAGTCCAAGATGGTGGGACGAGCGCAAGGGTTGTACGCATCGGCATCGCAAGAGGACGTTGGATTGCTGATGAACATGAATTTCGCCTTCAGCGACGGCAAGTACAAAGGCAGCACTCTAAGCATTCTTGGGAGGAACGAGGCCCAATCCAAGTTAAGGGAAATGCCAGTTTTGGGAGGGACTGGGCTGTTTCGCTTTGCTCGTGGGTATGCCCAGGCCCAAACAGTAGTCTTAAACCTCACTACTGGGGATGCCATCGTCGAGTACAACTTGTATGTCATCCACTACTGATTTTGTACCCCTTAGGAAATGATACTTATTTCAATTCCCAATTTCTTGTACAAGAGCCCTTGCGGTTTGCTTTAGTTAGTGGGTTACCGACGAAGGGCTGGGTGTTTGTAGAATAAAATATGGGTCTTCTTTTGGCCTGTTAATGTGATTTTTGTTTTCGTTTAGGCATGTACCCGTCTCCAGACTATTCCATTCCTAGAAGTCCTCATTGTTTAGAAGGATGATAAGCACGCAGTAATAATTTATTCGAAATTTATTTGCTGTTGGCCCTTTTTTGATAGAGTCAGAACATTTTATCAGGCGAAGCATCCGATAGCTGAAATTTCATAGGCTTTATTTAGATAAAAGTAAACCACTGCTTGGAATTCTTAATCTGACCACTTGGGGTTGGAGAAGAAGCTTTGAGCTTTCGGACATGGACGACATTGTGTGGGGGAAGCCACCATACTCAAAAATTTGAGTGGACGCATACTGTCGTCTGTTGTTTCCAATCTTATGAAAAGTCTGATACTTACCCTGCTGGGTTTGATGTTATTTCTCAGCCAGTACTTAAAACGCTAATGCAACTTCAATTTCCTGTCTAGCCATTCCAAGAAGCTTTATGTGCCTTCCAACTTTTTGCAGTTGATTTCAGATGGTCTGTGGTCCATAGGAATTAGTGGCCAATTCCTGTGCGTTCCTTTTCCTTTTGCCATGTGTGCACGGGCCCGTCTCATTTATTCCTATCTCTTTGTTTGTACTAGCGTTTATTTTCTCTTCTGATGCTGTATTTCTGCATATAGAGCTGACAGCGAGAGGCAAGTTTCTTTTAATGCTTTGCCAATGTCTTTAAGTAGCTCGATGACCGAGTTCCAGTCGAAGAAATCTGAATTCTATATTAATTCTGACAGCCAATTTTACGTTTCCACCTATTCGTAATCATTAAATCCGGTTTACAGGAATATTAACCCCAGACAGTGGACCGTTTCCATTCCCTCTCGCTAATTAACAACTACAATCTTCCTCATGTGTTCAAGAGGGCTGTGAAAACTGAAAAGGAACAGACCATCTGCTGCCATGTTAATTAGAATTATACCCCTTCCATATACTTCACTTGATAATTAATCCTAATAACTTTGCAAATCATTTCCGTTGCTTCATAGTGGTCCTCTTTTGATTTAGCTTACATTTCATACTACTGTGACCTGCATAAATGACGATCTAACAAATTTCTTTAAATTTAATAATTATTTAGCTGCATACAACATAAATATGACTATATATGATGGCATTTAGTTGCAAATAAGTATATGTCACAAACAAACTTATTAAATATTTGGCTGTACATGGATCATCGCATATCAATAAATGTACTCATTTTTTAAAACTTTGTTATAATACTATATGCAATCAAATTTTAAAATAAAAGTTTATCATAATGTTATATGCAATCAAATTTCAGAATAAAACTTTGTTGTAATGTTATATGCAATCAAATTTTTTCATAATTTTAGTTTTGTTGTAGGACTTAACCCAACACGTTACAACACGAACGGACGACAGTCGTGCACCACCGGTGTTCACGTTACCGAAGGCACTCTTCCCTTTCAAGAGGCTTTACGTCATGACGAGCCCTAGTAAGGTTCTTTGCCCTGTTAAGAAAATGATCGACTTAGATTAGTCTAAAAAATATATTATTGGTATTTTTTAGTTTTTTCTTTACAAATATGTCAAGCTAGGTGTACTGAATTCATAAACTAAATTTTACCATTTTTTGATGTTTTAAAGTATTTTAAAAAAAAATTTAAACATAGCGGCATTGTCTTAATTTTTAAAAGACAAAAAGTTACAACAATTACACTGTGTTTAAAAATCTTTAAAATATCTAAAAATGATAAAGCTTGGTTTATAAATTCAATATAACCAGCTTAACAAGTTTATATAGAAAAAACTGAAAAGAATTCCTAAAATATATATTTTTTTGGCTTGAAGAGGATCAACCCCCTATATGTTGTGCTTGTGTTTATCATTATTTGCAACCAAATTTATATCAAAGTGCAAATATATGGTTGCATATAAAAAAAAAATTTATAGCGTGACAAACATGTCTTAGCAAATACTGTTTCAGCTTCCTTCCACTGATATCTCTCCTAATTGGATTAACTGGCCGCTTGGGCTGTGAAATGGCACTTGAAAGTAGTGCTACAAAATAGGCTAGATGAGGACTCAGCCACCCAAGCTAGTGGACATTGATGACTGATGACATGTAATGGGTTGGATCCCTCGGATATTTTCATAATTTTCTACTATGTTCAATCACCTCACAAGTAGGTGGTCCTGGGTTCAAATCTCCCCAGCAGCATTTTTGAAGTGGTGCGTTGCAAGTCTCTCCAAGTTTGTGGGAGCCGTCCACCGGTGGGAAAGTTTAGAAGTAATAGATAATTGTTAGCAAATTGTAAGAATATCTCAGAATTTAATTGTAATACCAGTTGAGATTGTAATTTATGAATACTAAAAAAAAAAGATGTATTGATACTTTCTTGGATGATCCTTCATGGAGAAATGTAATAGTGTGGATGATGCCATAGCAACTAACTAGGGTGTACCGTATTGTTGCTCACTATAATTGAATGAGGCTCAAGTCAAAATCCACTTTACCTATTACATTTATTATCTTTATCTAGAATAATAAGTTTAGTCAAAATAAAATATGTGCATTACCTTATTTAAAAAATGTAAAATTAATATAATATAAATATTTGATTAAACGTCAATTTTAAAAATATAATAAATATCTAAACCATTAAAAAATCAATCTTATTTGGATAAATGATTGATAAATCCATCTAGAAATGATTTAAATATTTTTCATAATTTTTACATAACTACAAGTATTTTAAGGGTAATTTACAATATATCTACTTAGTTTGACCATAATTGTAAATATACTTATATAGTTTTAAAATTTTCAAATAATGTCCATACAGTTTGACTATAGTGAAAATATACTCACATCGTTATGATGCTATTACTGCACCATCATGATATAGATATATTTGCAAAAATATACAAATTACGTTGATAATTTATTAAAACTAAATATACCTACTAAAATTTTGAATTGAAATATACCAATGTAGTTTGCATATTTTTGCAAATATACCCATATCATATCATGATAGTAACAACACTATAATGACGTGAGTATATTTGCAATTATGATCAAATTATATTAAGGTTATCTGCAATTTTTAAAATTATATAAATATATTTGTAATTACGATCAAATTAAGTGAGTATATTTGCAAATTACCTTTATTTTGAAGCAAATGTGGACCACTCAAGATTTTGATTAAGCTGATTTTTTATAACGTGATAAAAGAAATGATTTTAAGCCATATAATTATTTGAATTTGATTTTATTATTATTGTGATATTTATTTTATCAATAGTGTGCCATAATTTTTTTTTTATGATTTCTTTTTACATTTTTTTTTTTATCAAAATTCGTATCTAACTCATCTTACATTTTCATTTAACTTTACAATTTTCATCTTACATTTTCATTTAGCTAATAATAACCAAAACCAACACTTTTCAAATAGAAGAATACAAAGCTCTCAAGCGAGCATTGAAATCTCGATTAGTTGAATATAAAACTAGGACTTTACCAACCTAGTTATGCCTACATACATAGTTACCACGGTAGATTGTGCGATTTTTAAGGACACTAGCTAATTCGCCAAGACGCGTATAACTTTCGGGCAACGAGTGCGCTTTAAAATCTTTAGAAATCCTCAGGATCTTCAACCGTCCGTCGTGTTAACGTGGTAAGGACGAGAGGAAAATTCTAGTATAGCATCCTTTATCCTGATTTTTAGCATAATTACATTTGGGGCCCTCTAAATTTGCTATTTGCAGTTGTACTATATGGTTTTACTATCTTTGCATCATTTGGCATCACGTCTTAACCCATGACCAGCTTTGAAAAATTTCCGATTCGACTAGATAATTGCCCATTTAATTCATCTAACTAAATAGGTTGGTCATGAATTACTCTTTCTAGCATATTAATTTCATCATTCAACCCGTTTAATTTATCAACCCACGAACAACCAATCATATAAAAAAAAGTTAATATTTTTATTGATATTTATTTTAGAAATTATGCATGAAATATTAACAGCAGAGTTAATATTTTAATAAAAATAAATCACTAGCATGTAAGTCTTTACTAATTTTGTATGCTTATATTTTAAATAATTTTAAATTTTTATTATTTGACTCTTTTCAACCCATTAGCAACCTATAACCGAATTCATTTATAATATTCGTATTAAGGTTATGGTTATTTTCGGTTTACCCTCTAGCATCATGATCAGATTTGATGATTATCGCTCAGGATTATGACCAGAGCGTTGCGGTCATAGCATCCAATGAGATCTACATAATTTTCCATTCTTTAAGCTTTTTCCATTTTAATTTTTTTTCCCTTTTTCCCAGGCAATATCTGATCATTCTACTCTTTTTTCCTCTTCTTGTCCTCCACATATTTCATAATTTCTCCGTTCATATGCCAAACAACTGAATGATTCACAACACCGACGACACGCCCTAACATACCCTACAAAATCCAAAAATTCCCCACCCCCGATGCGCGGTAGATGAGCATTGCTGGTTGGACACCTGTGTCGGAGCATTTGCGCTTGGGATCGATCTAAATACAGCAGTTGTTCTTCTGGATCATTTTCGCCGCTGCCAGATCATCATTGTTGCGTTCAAAAAAAGAAAAATAAAATAAAAAAGAATGGTGGAAGGAGCCACTCCCGTGTTAGCTTTTACAGGTGTTGGCCCACGCCAACAAACTCATCATCCATTATATAAGAAGTAGACAAAAATCACCCACCGTAATTCCTTTCCGCCTCATCTCCGCTACTTCTCTCTTTCCTTTGTCGCCGACTGCCATGGCCGCCTCACTCTCCAAATCCCATTCCCCACTTGCCCTTTTCTTCTTTTTCATCCTCGCAGTCTCTGCCAAGCCGAAGCCCCGCGAATCCTCAGCTCGGTTCCTTCAGCCGGGCCTGGCGCTCGGTAAGGAGAAGATGAGCCACCTTCACTTCTACTGGCACGACGTGTTGAGCGGCCCGAATCCGACAGCAATCCAAGTGGCTGCGGCGAAGTCAGCGAGAAAATCGCCCACGTTTTTCGGGTCCCTCTATATAATCGATGATCCGTTGACGGAAGGGCCTGATCCAAAGTCGAAGGTGTTGGGTAGAGCCCAAGGGTTCTACGCGTCGGCGTCGCAAGAGGAGGTGGGATTGATGATGGGCATGAATTTCGCGTTCAGCGATGGAAAGTACAACGGCAGCACGATCACGATCCTGGGGAGGAACCCGGTGTTCTCGAAGGTGAGGGAAATGCCGGTGTTGGGAGGGAGTGGCCTTTTCCGCTTTGCTCGCGGCTATGCCCACGTCCAAACCCACTCCTTCAACCTCACGTCGGGAGATGCCATTGTCGAGTACGACGTTTATGTCATCCACTACTGATTGCTGTTTTTCCAGGCTTTTCTCTTCTTTTCGCCGCGTTAATAATTGTACCTGGGGGAACCGGCTGATATGCACAGATCCGTAATTTATTCGGCGCTTTTTTTTTTTTTTTTTTAATTTTATTTATTGCTTCCGTGAAATTCTATTTTAACTACTTGGAAATGGAATATTTGATGGAGCAAGAGTGGAGAGTGGGAATGGTAGAAACTCCGAGAATTGGGATTTTCGGAGTGATCTGATTGAAGGAATGTAGCTTCCCTGCCCGTGAATTGGAATGGTTGGAATGATTGGATTCAAAAAAGTAGGTTACCGACTCTATCCCGAACCCTTTTCATAACGAGGAAAAAAAAAAAAAAAGTTACCGACGGGGTTACATATTGGAGTGGAGGATACAAATTGGAGTGGATGCATGCCTGCCTTGAAGATTTATTGTTATTTTTTAATATCAAGAAAAGTATCTAATGGAACTAGAAAGAGGATTTACACGTTTCTAGTGGAATTGATGCGAAATAAAAAGATAGTAAAAAAAAAAAAAAAACACGTTTATTTGGGATTTCTACAGAAAAGAGGTCAAAGGACGGTGGATGGCGTGTTTTTCCTTTTTTCCTTTTTCCCCCAATTTCGCCGGTGCAGGCCAAAGTCATGAGCGGCTCCAATTTGGAAGGACTTAAAAAGACTTCAGTGCGTGTCGGTGTTGTCAAAAGACTCAATTGCTTTTCCGAGTTTTGGTTGGTGCAACGCCTCACTCAACCGCATTTTGGTTCGTAAGTGGGATTTCCGCCTCAAGTAATGTCATCAGCCCTGTAAATTCAGAGCAGAGTTCCTTTTTCTTTTTATTAGGTATACATGCGTACATCTCAATTCATATTATAATCAAGTCCTAAGAAATTTTTATAAATGTTAATAGAGACAAGCTCCTAAATATTAAAAGAAAATATTTCAAGCTATAGACTCCACACTCTCAAATGTTAAAAAAGAGATAAAACTCCCATACCCGGTGCGAACATCTCGCCTAAGAGAACATGTCCCCCACCAGCTGCGACTATCGCAAGTGGTCAGAGCAGAAGTCTAAGGGTGTGTTTGGTTGAAGGTAAAACTTTTGATGAAAAGTTTTTAGAGTAGAAGTTGTCAAATCAATAGAAAATGATGTGATATAATAGGAGTA
>JAXCLR010000073.1:7825138-7835820 GCA_035584095.1 Annona squamosa
GGGGGGGGGGGGAGGGGATAGGGTGTTTCCTTTTCATCAAAAAAAAAAAAAAGCTAGAATAAGTGTCATAATAATAAGTTCCAAATGAGTGCATATTGCTTAAATCACAACTTTACGGTAACTTTACTGATGGGCCAAACAAGTTCTGAATAGTCAATCATATATGCAGGGTGATCTCTTGAAGTTTGCTACATTTTTAAACCATGTTAATTTAGATATAAATTAAGTTTTACAAGTTTTAAAAATAAATTTTTATTTTGTTTTTAAATATAGCGGAATTTAGTCATTTTCATAAGTCAAAAATTACTAAAATACCCCCATATTTAAAAATTAAAATATGTATGTTTCCAAAAAATTTCAAAACTTAATTTAATATACCTTAATATATTTATAAAAAATAAAAAATAATGATTGAATTTCAATATACAAAGTCCCAAACTAAAATAAGGGGCATTTAAGAAGTAAGAAAAGAAATTAATTAAATTTTTTTTAAATTGATAAGATAATGATTAAAAGTAAAAAATTTAAGGTATGTTTGATTACATATAAAGCTTCTCAAACTAAAATTTTTCACTTTTCATATCTACTTTATTTTCAATCAGCTCAGCTTCAATATGATTAGGTTACATAGAAATGGTTCTATGTAATCTCTTCAAATTTTAAAATTTTAATGCTCGACGAAAAATAATCCTTTTATTTTATTTAACATCATTTGTTTATTTATGAAACTAAGTATTAATGAAAATTTAACTTGTGCATAGGCCACATTTGCTCAAAAATAAATACATTTATGTGTGAATTAGAGAAAATGCTTAGATTTATTAATATATATTGAAATTTAGTATACTTTATAGAATGATTTATTCATATAGTAATGATATTTTAAATGGTGTAAATATTAAAAATACTACTTAAAAATTGATATTTAACATTAAATTATTTTATTATATTGATTTTACATGCTTGTAGATAGAGCTTATATTAGTGATATTTGATAAATGAAAAAGTTTCAATAATAATATAAGTAATGTTAAATACATTAGATGAAATTGATTTTTTTATTAATTATCTAGATGCTGAAAATGAAGGAGATTACAAACAAATGAGGTTTCATATAAGCATCCCTGATTTTTAATTAATTATTTATATTTTTTTATACAACAAACATAATTTTTAATCATTTATACATAATTTCTCATACAATTAACTTATCTATTTTAACTTTATTCTTACTTACTTATTATTATTATCTCTATCATGTTATATATATATATCATTTTATTCTATTTTAAAAACTTTTACGTCAAAAGATTATCACATAAAATTTTTTTCACAGGCGTCTTTAAGGGTGTGTTTGGTAATGAATAAAACTTTTGATGAAAAGTTTTGAGGAGTAAAAGTTGTCAAATGATGTAATGTGATAGGGGTAATGATAAGTAGTAAAGAGGATAAAGTTAAAATAGATAGGTTAGTTGTGTGGATAGTTGTGTAGAAATGATTAAAAAGTAGGGTAGTTGTATAGGAAAATGGGAAAAAATAATTAAAAAATATGATAGTGATGAAGAGTGAAAAGTTTTAGATTGAAAAGTTTTAAGTTGACATTTTTTATGGTTTAACAAACGCACCCTTAGTTGACATTTTTTGATGCGAAACAAACGCATCCTAATTATATGAAAAGATTGGGCAATACTTTTAGTTGCAGCTGGTCATAGCAGAAGTCTAATTTTATGAAAAGGTTGCGCTATACTTTTATTATTGTGGTTGTTGCACATGCCAGGCTGAGGTAAGCAATAACGTGAAGTTCAAATTGTAAGCATAAAAAAAATAAGAATCGTAGTGAGCACAACTTTTCTACAGTATTTAAATGACATTGAAAGCGTGGTTATTCATTCCATTTACATGCACCATACGTTACGCTGTATTTTGCTCAAAATTGATCTCACATAATCATAAAATATACATATACTTTACCCATTATATTAGAAATTATTTCTTCTATTGGCACACTAATTTTTATTTAAATTAGATAAATGTATGGGTCACATTTGAAAATAGTTCAAAATCAAAATAATAAAATAGTTTAATGTAAATAATAATTTTAAAATTATTTTTCAATTTATAAACTATCTAAGATATAATTTATACATGGATAAATAACTGTATAAAATATTAATACATTTAAATGTGTGTAGGATCTATTTTCAGCTAAATGCACTGTAACTTACATTGTATATAAGTGCACTAGATCATCTCTTATAAACAATTATATATATATTACTAGAAGCAAGCTTGTAGTAAGGGAAAAAAACCAAACAAAATTTGGTGAAAAAAATCTTTGAAATAAACATGAATAGTGATAGGGAGTAAAAGTAATAAAATTGAAGAAAGATATCATAGCTATATGCAAAAATGAGAAGAAATAATTGGAAACACAATAATTATATAAAAAGATGTGCCGAAAAATAAGGTAAAAAAAATCTCTTTTTTCTATCTTCCAAAATCTAACGCATAAACTATTAAGAAACTTTTTCCTTATGATTTGGATTAATTTATCCTTTACAACAGACCTTTTCTATCGGACCCTCTCCTTAGGCACTTCTAAAGGCATTGGGCTCACTTATCATGACGTAATGAGAACCAACGGAGGGCTTTGGAATCATTCAATGGATTTGAATGAGTGTATTAGTTGAAAAAAGGTTGCATACTAAGAAATGAAAATTATATTAAGAATGAAAAATTATTTTTGAGAATAGGAAAAATAATATTTTTGAAATTTTAGAAATCAAGATGATTCCAAATGGGATGTACCCGATTGCATTAAAACTTTAGTTCAACCAAGAAAAAATTTTATTTTTTATTTTTTATAAAACTATTAATTTAGGTATATATATTAATTTTTACCACTTTGGATAATCATATATTTTTATTTTTAAGAATAAGGGGGTTTTATGCTTTGTTTAGCTTAGCTTTTCAACATCTCAATCAGGCTTATTTTCTCTTAAAAGCAATTTTGACTAATGTAACGAGCATTTGGCAAAAATTTAGGCATAACTTCCTAAGATCGCAATTGCAGAAACTGCGATCACGAAGAAGCTAGAATTTGATACTTATGAAAATCGCATAAACAAAAAATAATTAAAGTCAAAACTACCCTTCTGAATCCAAAAAAAACGTACAACTTTCTTGTAATCAATGATAATTTGCTTTGGCATGAGATTTATATTGATTTGAAATTCTTATCATAATATTAAATACTTTTTATTAAGATTATATATTTATTCTAATTAATAATCAAATCAAGACTTCTTTATATACTGCTAATTAATATTTATATATAAGCTTTGAAATTTTATATTGATTTTATTTTATTTGTATTAACATTATTTTATTTACATATTTTTATAAAATAAAATTGAGCTTACATCATTTTTTAACATTAACATCATCAAAAGGTTTTAATATTAACGCATAATGTCTAAGTCTATTCATTCATCAAATCTAATTGAACTTTTTTCCAATAATTCAATAAATTAAAATAGTAGCAGATGTATACATAAATTTCAAATTCTAATGAAGTGAGCTCTAAATACCAAATATATACGTTAATCTAAATTCAATTCTAATGCTAAAATATCTTCAAACATTTACTTGATTTTTAACCTAGTTGGGTTGAAACTATATATTATAATAATTATAATAAACATTAAAATATAAAATAATAAAACAATTATTATAAACCTAATCTACTTTGGCTCATTCTCTCTATATATGATTACATTATAGTACTATAAAAAAGAGATCTATGTTAGTATTTATATTCGTCATTATTATTTTATTAAGATAGTGAGGCATGATCTCATTGGTCAAGGCTAAGAAATGACAAACAACTTATTTAAATTTTTATAAATTTATTAATCTAATATATTTAATATATTAATTAAGTTTTACTATTTTGTTATATAAAAAAATTACTATTTTTGAAAACGTATGCATATTTTTTTAATTTTTAAAATTAGTTTATTTAAATAATTTTTTAATGATTTAAAATGATTAAAATACCCCAATTTTCAAAATCCAAAGGACTATACACATAACTCAAAAAATGGTAAGACTTTGTTTATATATTAAATAATCTAAATTAACACGTTTATGAAAAATTTATTAAAAATAAGGTTTTTTTAACCGGTCATGACTAATAAGATCGCGTCTCTAAGATAATACACTTTAGTTGAAAGAATTTAATATCTTTTATCACAAAAATAATTCAAATTCAGAAATATTTTTAACCCTTTTTGTCAATTACACGCTAAAAAGCACTGTAATTTTTTGGCCAAAAATAAAAAAAATAACTAAAGGTGCTTTTTAAATTGTAAGGACAAACACTTCATAAATTTTTTACATCACACTTTTTATACAAGCATTGTTTATCATTGAATTTTTCAAAAAAAAATTAAAATTCATTTTTTTCTTTTGGATTATAGTAGTTTTTAAATAAATATAATACATTTATTTTTAAAAATCATATATATATATATGAATCTCCAATTGTTACCTATATCATTAAGAAGTTAATTTTGCCAATTTGAAAATTTTTTAAGATAATTTAATCATAATACAGCTCAGTTAATAATAGTAAATCATCAATATGGCATTAGATAGTTCAAAATTCATACTAAGATTAGATCGTTTTAATTAGAAAAATTTTTCAAGAACAAATTCTCTTATTAACGAATAATAATAATTGTGTTGTACAACTCTTCTGTCTAAATTCATATTGAGAGGGCATTTAGTAATATAAAATTCAATGATAATTTAGAATAAAGCCGATAGTGAGAAAGGAATATTTTGACATTTGTATGATTAATATAAAATGAAAAAAGTAAAGTTAGAATAAATAAGACAATTGAAAGAAAAATGATTAAAGTATGAAAGTAAAATTAGTAAAATGAAAATTTTAAAATGTTAAATTAGAAATGAAAAACCTACATACCATAGAATTATGGGGTGAAAATAGGAACGAGTTGACTCGTGACCTACCTCGCCCATTTTTATAAAGAGTCAACGCAATGATTTTGACTGAGCAGAGTGAGACTAGACAAAATTTTAGACTCATATTTTAATTCTAATGAGCAAGACAGGTCGACCATGTCCCAAGCCTTGACCCATGCTCGCCTTGTAAGGTATAAGTTATTTTTATAAACCATATGACTTACATGTGTGAAAGTTGTTTTGTTAAATAAATATATATGTTTAACTTTAAGACTTACTAATGTGAATATAATTTATATTGATGTAAGTTCAACTTTATAACTTATTTATATTGATAAACTTTTATTTTTTAATTGCATATATGTTGTTCAAATTATCTCATTTACATAATTTATCAATAAAATAAAATATATTATTTTTGTTGTTTATATTTTACAACAATTAATATTATTATTTTGCAATTTTTTAGTTTTAATTGTAATTCAAATTGTACATCAATATATTTTTTAAGGTTGATATACATATTTATCAAGGTTAAATTGTAAATAAAATTATTAAAAAAATTTACTAGTGCTTTGTCATGACATATTTAATTACTAAATAGTAAAATATTGAAGCATTTAGCCTTAAATTTATCATAAATATAAGTTTATATCGGTATGTATATAAATTTTTAAACTTTATTTTGCTCTTTCAACACAACCCGTTATCCTTGTATTAATCCAAAACTAACTCGAAATTTGTTTCAAAATTTATTAAAAAAGGTGAAGGTGAATTGACTTGATTCCAATCCAATATAAAAAGTAAGAATAAATAAAATTTTTAAATAGTGTTTGGTAATTAATTAAATTTTTCAATATAAAATTTTTTCTCTCTACAACTACCATATTTTAAAATTATTTATTCATTTCTTTCTTTACAAGTATCATATTCTTCAATTATTTGTATTCAACTTTCAATGTATCTATTTTAATTTTATTCTCTTTATTTTTTATCATTACTTTTATTATATTATATTATATTATATTTTAAATTTCAAAAATTTTTCTTCAAAAAAATGTTAGTGTATAATTTTACCACTTTCCAAATCATTGGAGCTATACCGCTTAGGTCCGCACAGGTTTTGACCCTCCACGGAATGCCACGCGCAGCAACATTATCCAACCCACCGTTGCGAACGCAACTTTACTTTCCTTTCAGAAACAGAGCTATCTCATGCTTGACACGCTTCCATGCCGAGAAAATCAAGGGTAAGAGAGTTAGCGAAAAAGAACGGGGTATCAAAAAACTTTTGTGTAAAAATGCTGGAAAAGTATTGTTAGGTTAGGCTAAACAAATATTCTGCTTAATTTATTTTTAAAAATTTATTTAGGTTCCAATGCATGAGAATATGCTTTAGCTCTATATACTCCTTGGACTCTATTCGCTAACTGTTTTTTTGAGATTCACTGTGCTAATATATAAACTAAATTTTATCATTTTTAAGTATGTTTGTATATTTTTATGAGATTTTAAAATATCTTTATGTATACATGTATTTGAAATACTTTTAGTTATAATTTTTTTAAAAATTATATACACATATCTAAAAATAATAAAACTTGGTTAATATGTTAAATATACTTAGATAAACAATTATATATAGAAAAAATTAATATAAATATTTTTTTGTGATTGACTATTCAAGACATTTGGTTAGCTCAGATTCACAAAATCATCCTTCAAAACCTTTTCAGCAGAAGTTTTTAAAATGTGAAAAAGTAATGTAGTTTAGTAGGAATAATAATAAAATAAGAATAACTAAGTTAAAATAGATATATTAATTATATGAGTAGTTGTATACAAATAATTAAAAAATAGGATAATTATATAAAAAGATGTAAAAATGATTAAAAATAAGATAATTATGAATAATGAAATGGCAAGAAATGGAAAATGGAATATTTTAGAATTTGTGTAATTGATAAAAAAAAACATAAGAATAGAGTTGGAATAAATAAGACTGTTGGGAGGAAAAAAATTAAAAAGCAACGTACAAGTGAAAAAATAGAAAATTATGCCTTGAAATACAATTCCTGTATTTTCCGCGCATGCACGTCACGGAGGAAGAGGCTTCAATGGGCAGGACAGTGCACGAGAAAGAGAGAGCATAGCACAATGAGTCAATGTCAATGGCAGCATGCGCCAGCCAAAAAACGGTACGAAAGGATGGACAGTGGGTTGCATACCGATACCGTGCTGGTGGGGTCACACCATTGAAGATGAGACCAATTGTTGCCGTGGGTCTCGTGCGAGGGTCTTTTCTCCATTGCTCTGATGTCTATTTCCAACCGGGATGGCTGAATGATTGCCAATTCATCTAAACTGCTCGTTAAGATAATTTAAATGGAATAGAATGTTCAAAAATTAATAATGAAAAATAGACGCACCTAGTGCACTTAGTCTTGGTTTACTTAAGCATATTTAACCTTTTTTTATTTTTTGAATTTTTTATTGTTTAGTATTATACAATATTACATTTGATATTACACTTGAATTTATTCAATTTTTAATGGAAATAAACTTTCATCCATATACATGGAAATCAAGCTCTACTTATTTGAAACTTAAATACGCTGTCATGAATGATCGGCGCTTTCTTCGGAAATTTTTTTTTAAATAAAAGTAAAATATTTAAGCAAAGAAGCTGGGTGGCGGTGCACGCTGCCTGGCCGGCGGAAAATATGAACGTTTTGAAAGTGGAACAAGTGTCGGGACGGCAGGGATATATGAGTAATCAGGTGGCCTCCATTAATTGTCCATGCCTTGCTGCAACAAGACTCTGCTAATCCGGCGGCAGGTGAATGAAGGCAGACCATAACAGTAGGGCGACATATAATAAACTTTTCATTTTGTATTTTAGTCACGGTCACCAGCAATAACATAACTTACTTGTCAGAGCAAAACCTGAAATCGGGGGGGAAAAAAAAAAAAAACCCTGCTGCATAACTGCATTGGAGCTTAACTTCCTATCTTGTCTATTTTTCGATAACAATAGTGGGTAGAAAATTACTCCTGCACACGTATAAAAAATAATATGACATCTCAACTACTTAGTTTTTTTTAAATTTTTTTACTTTAAATTTTAATTAATTTTTATATAACCACCATATTTTTCTTACTTCGCCTCTATTCTTTTACATCTTCAAAAATATTTAATTTATCTTTCCTAACTTACTCCTCTTACGTTGCCGTAATTTCCAGAAGAAAGAATAGTATTCATTTGGTGAGCATTTTCCACCAACACAATGAAAACACGCATCAATTGTCTCAGAAGTCAGAAGATCGAAAGGGAGGTCTCCTTTTTTTATTTTTTTAAATATAAAAAAAAAGAAAAAGAAAGAGAGTTCTACTTTCTAGTTTCAATCCGAGTCAGCGGATCGGAGAATCATAGATTTCCAAGATGTAAATATTTTGTTGCATTGGACCGGTGGCCTGCGCATATATCGCGTTTGGAGCGATCCCAGGGCTCGAAAGCATTTTTTCTTCCATTACGATCGTCTAATGTCTCCTTCGAAACCTGAAAGCACAGACAGCTAGACAACAGCGGACTTGCTTAGCTTGTTTGTTAAAGTACAGGAAACCATGAGAATCATACCAGCAATACATTTTTCAAAGTATGATTCCGCTATCTAATTTTTTTTTTTTTTTTTGCTTTTATCCTTGTTTTTTAATTATTTTTCTTTTAAATAAGTCTGTTTATTTCAACTTTATTCTTATTATTTCGTATCAATTACACATTTTTCAAAATATTTTTTTCATTTTCCATCTCATCTCAAAATCCCACACTTTTTAATATTACCAAACATAAGTCTCTAGTGAGGTTTTAAGAACAATTTCTTGTAGTAGTTTGCTGAGTATAGCTTTCTGCATGGGCAAGTCTTGTTACCCGAAGAATGCTTTTTTTCCAGCATCCATTGTATTATCTAGAATTTAATGTTTAATGACAATAGTTAATCATATCACTAAATAGTATCTTTTACAATAAACATGCTATCCCTTGCTAGAAGCATGCTGAAAGTTATTTACTTCCTGTTAGCGTTGAACAGGAGGAAAGATTAGAATCTAATTTTTTCAACACCGAACCGTGTGTCGGCAGGCATGACTCCTGAGCACCGAGCGCTATTAATGTCATAATGTGCAATGCCAGCCCCAACTGAAAAACGGCCGTGATTTATCATCTGCATAATTTCATGTGAATTTACGATAGCCATGTGTTCCAATTTCCAACCATTACTCTTCACCGTCGCTCACCTAATATCCGCTGCAGCGTGCTTTCGGGAGCAAAATGTGGGTCCTATCCGGCAGCGCGTTATTCATGTACGGGGAAGACCGTCGTCGCATGCACCGTCGGATTACGTCAAGAAGCATTTGGATGGAAGGCATCGTACGTGAGAAACGATGCTGATCGAATGCTTACGTACATAGTTTTCAAAAACCGAACTGCGTAATCGTGACCGGTTGCTGTTTCTTTATAGTGCACGGGCGTGATTGGAATCATCAGTAGTCATTCGTAAATTTTTTTTCACCCTACTCGTTTATTTAATATTTTAATTATTTTTTCATATTTTTATATAAAATTATCTTATTTTTAATCAATTATCCACAACTATTTGTACAAGTACTCTCTCTATATTAACTTTATTTATTTTTTTATTTCTTATCAAATTACACATCTTCTCTCATTTCAAATGCATACCAAAAAATATTCATTAAGGGTGTGTTTTGATGATAAAACTTTTAAATAAAAATTTTGATATTTTGAAATTAAAGAAATAACGTGATATGATTAGGATAATAATAAGTAATAAAAATAATAAAATTAAAATAGATAAGCTAGTTATATAGGTAGTTATGTAAAAATAATTGAAAAGTAAAATAGTTATATAAGAAGATGTGGAAAAATAATTTCAAAAATAAAATAGTTGTGAAAAGTAAAAATTTTTAGATTAAAAATTTTTAATTTAAAAAATTTTGAGGCAAACAAATGCACCCTGAAAAATTGTAAAATTTTTATCAAATACTAAGCATGCCCAGAATTTAACTATGTTTTTTCATGGTCTAAATTTAACCATGTTAAGTAACTGTATTTATTAAAATTATATGCAACTACAACATATATGTTGCATCCAATAGCATTATGTGCAGTAAAAATTTATGTTGTTGTATAAAGCTCGCTGCATATGTGGTTTTTTTTTTTTTTTTTTTCTTTTGCATTGTAAAATTTGCACTTTTTGTCTGCTTGGAAAATTTGCACTCTTATAATAGAGAAATTTTTCCAAATGCTGTTAGGCAAAAGACCGGTAGTCTTTATCAAAAAAAAAAAAAAAGACCGGGGTGGGAAGCAAAGAAAGAAAGATGATTTAAAAAAAAAATCTAGTGAGGTATGTAACGTAATAAAAGATCAAGCTAAGGGTGACATATGTATGAGGCAAAAAAAGGAATTTTTTTCAAAAGGCAATATAATATTATAGGAATAATCATTAAAGATAAAGTAGATAATGTAATCTAGAAAAAATATGAAAAATATCTAAGTATAAAGGTAACAATAAAATAGAATATTTAGGAAATTAAGATAATCATCATCATCATCATCATAAGCCATTTCCCACCTATGTGGGGTCGGCTGCATGGATTCTGTTACGCCATTCCTG
>JAXCLR010000073.1:7835920-7847005 GCA_035584095.1 Annona squamosa
TTGCCCTTATTTTCTCTTAATTTAGCCAACTTAAAAATATCCTTTTCACCTTGTCTAGTTCCTAATCTGTCATATAGATTCTCATAAGCTTTGTATTTAGCATCACTAATAATCTTTTTAGTAGCTTTTTTTGATAGTTTGTATCACATAAAATTCGAAAGTGTAAAAAAGCAGGAAAAGATTTTTTAACCTGATAACAACCGGACTCTAAAATTAAAATAAAATGGATAATTACATAAAAAAAGATAAGATTTCTTAAGTGGCAGAGCTACCTGGCTGCATGTAGTATTTTTACGCATCTCGATTATTTTCGGTCTTTTTGTGAAAAGAAAAAATATATTTTCGGTGTGATGGTGGTTTACACGTTGTTATTTTTGGAGACATGAGGCAAAGCTTTCTGCGTAATTAAGATGGGGTTTATAACTGAGTCAAACGAATTTTTTATTTCCATTGAAAAAAAAAAGTGAACTCTTTATTATTTAGGGTGCGTTTGTTTGGGCCAAAAACTTGTCAATTAAAACTTTTCAACCAAAAACTTTTCACTTTTCATAACTACTCTACTTTTTTAATTATTTTTCACATTTTTCTATACAAACTACCCTACTTTTTAATTATTTCTATACAACTACCCATACAACTAACTTATCTATTTTAACTTTATTCTCTTTACTCCCAATCATTACTCCTATTATATCACATCATTTTCTATCAATTTGACAACTTCTATCTTTAAAACTTTTACCTCCAACCAAACACACACTTATAATTTTTTTCGTTTTATTCTTTGCTTTATATGGTGGCGCATATTTTAATTCAAAGTTGTGGAGTTGCTGGCGACAAAAAGGAAGATCGAAGACATATTCTTTTGAAAAAATCCGCTGGCTTCCAACAGTCGGGTTGACTGAGCTGTTGTTATATAGCAAGGCAATCTCCACCAACAATACCCGATTCATCAGGCTTTCCTGCTCTTCCACCATCGACCATCCATGGCAGCCGCAACTCTATCCATCCCTCGCTCTCTATTCCTTGCCATATTCCTCCTCTCGGTCGTCGTCGTCTCCATCTCAGCCAAGCCCTTCAAGCTCCGCAAAGAGAAGATGAGCCACTTGCGTTTCTACTTCCATGACATCGTCAGCGGTCCAAACCCAACAGCGGTGCAAGTTGCGAAAGCACCACCCGCAGCAGGCAGATCAGCCACGCCCTTCGGCTTTGTGGCGGTGATTGACGACCCGTTGACGGAGGGGCCGAATCCGAAGTCGAAGCTGATAGGACGAGCGCAAGGTCTGTATGCACTGGCGTCCCAACAGGATTCTGGATTACTCATGGCCTTGAATTATGTGTTTGTGGAAGGCAAATACAACGGAAGCACGCTGAGCATACTAGGCAGGAATCTGGTCCTTAGCGAGGTGAGAGAGATGCCAGTTCTGGGAGGAAGTGGGCTTTTCCGCTTTGCCCGAGGCTACGCGGAGGCTCGCACTCACTTCTTGAATATGACTTCCGGTGATGCTGTTGTGGAGTATAATGTTTATGTCCTCCATTACTGATTGTCTCAGGAAATTAAATGATGGTAATAAGTTTTATTTTCTTAAGATTGTCCACTTTCATAGCGGCTTTCACCGGCATATTCTAATAGGTGTTTGTGAGAGAGATGCATAGTTCAGCTGGATGAAGAAACTCTTACCTTTTTGCTTCTTGGCGTTCGTCATTGGTTGGGACTTGGGAGGACGACGGCTCTACTCATTAATTTCCATATGTATGTTCTACTTTTATTTTAAAGCATGGAATTCTACTGCTATTGAGAGGGTTGTGTTTGTTTGTTTGTTCGTTTTTTTTTTTTTTCCGATGCGAAGAATCTGGCAGTTGATTAAATGCATCGATTTTGAACTAATGTCGGGCCAGAAAGGCCAACAACTGAAACCTAAGACGTTGAATAAATTTAGAACCACGCATGTAGTAGGCAATTTGAACGGGAAAACAGCTAAAATAGCTAAATTCCTTGCTTTGATCGGCTTTACGTACATATCCAGATGTGTGGCTTTTTTTTGAGCCAGAGTGGGAGCTGTTGTCTCTCTTTGAGCTGTGGCTTTCTTGTGAGGTAAAGTTAGAGCTGTTGTCTCCTTTGGGCTGGATGAAAGCTATTTTTACTAATTTTTTAGTGAAGTTGTGTCTCTAGATTTCTTTGGAGAAATTATATCTTTTCTTGTTTGTAAAAATATGTCAGAACTATAATGTAATATAGATTGAGATGTATGTAAATATAAACCATAAAAAAAAACGTACATATCTGTATAGGTCTGTATTATTCTCCGTTACAATGAATGATTTTAAAATAGTGACATTGGCCCGACCTACCTATTCAAATATTTGGGACTTGTGATTGAGTGGAACCTGAACCGAATCATGAGCCTTCTTTTATCACGCCTATCAGAAATTGCAAGGAAAAAAAGGAGCTGAACAAGCGTGGAATTTCCTTTCTTTCTAGCGCAGCGAAACACATGTCAATTGGTTGGGCAGCGCGCATAAAATCGAGCAGCCTTGATTTCCACAAACGCATGTCAATTGTCAAAGCAGGGATGGGGTCTACCTTAATTTATGCAAGCCGGGTCAGAGCAGCAGCCCCGGAGCCTCAAGGGACGTCTGGGACGGTGAGGAAGTGCGATGAGATGAGAATTCCGTACGGGCGGCAAGTTTTCCAATCAAAGTTTTTTTTTTTTTTTATAGAGAAATTTCACTTAAATATTTAACAACCTAACAATCTTATTTAATTTTACATTTATCATTCAATCATTTGTCTTTTCAAATATCTTATTTATTTTAATTTTATTACTATCAATCATATAATTCTAAAATTTTATCTTTCCTACTTCCCACTCGAGCCCTGCAAAAATCAAGGGTTACAGATATCACCTTGGACTCGGTTGGTGGCTTGCAACCTAGCGCATTGTGTTGGAAATATAATTTATAAAAGTAAATTAACTAAAAATAGTAGACTATCCTTGAAATTATAATTGATAGCAAACAATAAAACTATTATTAAGGATATATCTCAAATTAACTTTTTGATAAATCAGCTTTTATTCACTTCATCTTACCTTCGTCTGATATTATTTGACTAATTAAATATTTAATTTAATTTTTTATTATTATTTTGTATTGTAATCTTTTTATATTTTCTTGTACAATTATTTTATTTATTTTATTTTTATTCTTTTTACAGTGATCATTCTTTCTATGCTTTTTTCCACGGTTTCTTTTACCACCTACTAAACACACTCCAAGCATCTCCATCTCCAAGCAATTGTTTAAAAATTAACTTTAAATATTTTATTATTGTTATTATTATTATTATTATTATTATTATTATTATTATTTTATATTGTAATTATTTTTATATAATTATTTTTAGAGGAGTGATCCTGTTAGTCTGAGTTAAGTAAATGTCTTATTTAGCCCACCGTAAAAAACCTATTTACAATAACTTTTTTATATTTTTTTCTTCGTGCACTTATTTATATAAATTTATTTAATATATGAACCAAGTTTTACCATTTTTGAATATATTTATATATTTTTTTGAGATTTTTAAACATCTATGTGTATATATGTATTTAAAATACCCTTATTTTTAAAAATCTAAAAATGGTAAAACTAGATTTATATATTAAATACACTTAGATAAATAAGTGTACGAATAAAAAAGCAAAAAAATTATTTTAATAAGTTTTTTAAGGTGAGCGAAGTGAGACATTTACGTAGTTCAAATTACTAGGATCATTCATCTTATTTTTATTCTCTTTACATGTTATATCACATCACATTGTCACTTTTTCATAAATTTTCAACTTTTTTTCCTCCTACTAAACACATACAAAATCATTTACATTTCAAGCAATTTTCAAAAGTGTAATTTTGATAATGGGTTTACGGTGGGAAGTGAAAAGGTATGAAAGGAAGTGTATAAAAAAGTATAAATGCAATATAATACAATAAAGCTAAAGTTAAAATAAATTGGATAATTATGTAGAGATCGACTGTATGATAAGTATAGACTTAAAAAGTAGAATAATTAGATAGTTACAATGTCAAAAATAAGAAAATGTTGAGAGAGAGAGTGGGGTACATTTGACAACACATGTACGTGAGAAGCAAACTCACCCATCTTTCCCTACATAGTATTCGACCAACATTTTGATATTTTATCTAATTAACTATACTACTTTTCAATTTTTACATATCTATTTTATTTATTTTTATTTTACTTTTACTCTACTCCTACACGTCTTAAAAATATTATAACCATTAGCTACCCCACCCATTTACTTAGGAGAACAACTTGGGCTAACTAACTCAAATTCCAATGGTGTTAAAACTTATTTTTTTTTATAACCAAAGTCTGAAAAATCTAAACTTGAAAAATCCAATTTGTAAATATGTTAGGACTGGAATTTAAATGAATATGAACTTAAAGAACCCATGTCCGATTTTCTATTTCATATTTATTTTAAATATATATTATATAAATAATATCTAAATAATGTTTTTTATGTATTGTGTATTTTACGTTATTTATATTTATATTTCAATATATTTTTAGCATATTGTAATTATATTATAAATAGATTATATTATTTTCATTTATGTTTATCTTTTTATTTTTATCATTTACTTTTACATCTGTTAATGTTCTTTTTTGATCTCGTTTTTAATGTTAAATTTTCTTCTATAAGTATTTTTTATATCGCAATATTTAAAAAAAAATTTATAACTCAATTATATGTTATTATATTTACTTATATGATTTATTATTATTATATATTTATATGAAATTCTAAATTTATCAACTTAAATTCTAACCGAAAACTAAATCCGATACTTGATTTCCAAAAATAAAATTAAGATTTAAGTTCTATAGATAAGATTAAAATTAATATTAATATTTATACATCAAGTTAAAGTTAAAAGTTATGGCGGAAAGGAATCCAAGAGCCGAGTTCCACGAGCCAACGTAAACAGACTTTAGGAAGCGAGCCGCGTGTCGTTACGCATGAGTACGGGAACCGGGCAACAGTCTCCGAAAGCACCTCGAATCAATAAACGGCTGGGATTCATTCATCCGTGCAGCATATCATTTGTGATGTGCAGCTGGAGTTAGAGACAGGACACCGTGACGTTGAGCTGTCTTTCACAGAATTTATGCCGCAATGAACTTGAAGGGTATTTGTGCATACAACACTTGGGGATTTTGGAATCTTGCAAGTTTACGAAGCGTCCGTTTTGCATTCGGTAGTACAAAAATCGACCCTTTCATATGATATGAAATTTTTATCTAATTACTGAACTATCTTACTTTTTCTATTAATGCTTTTACATTCCAATAATTTTTCACATATTTTCTATACAATTACCCTATTTATCCATATTTATTATTTTTAATTGTAACTATTATTCACTATCTATATCACATTCCGTCACATTCTCAATATTTTTTACAATTTGTCTATTTTCTACTGAGTACTAAATACATCCTAACATAAAAAATTTACAACTTATATGACATTTTAATTACATTACTATTCCACTTTTTCTATTATTGCTGTTGATAAGTCCAAAGTTGGTGGTGGGTTTGTTTTATGTTATAATGGTGACCTTGTTAGCTTAGCATATTGTTTAAGGAATTTTCATGATTTGTAATCGTTTTCGAGGTGTCCTGCCCCCATTGGTTGACATGCGGCATGACATGACATCTGATGAATGCAGCTGAACGATGAGATAGGACGAGGGTCTTGTTGAAAATTACTGATGTGTTTGGTTGGAGTTAAAACTTTTGATGAAAAGTTTGTGAAGTAGAAGTTATCAAATCAATAGAAAATGATGTGATATAATAGGAGTAATGATGAGGAGTAAAGAGAATAAAGTTAAAATAGATAGGTTAATTGTATGGGTAGTTGTGTAGAAATAATTGAAAAGTAGGGTAGTTTGTGTAGAAAAATGTGAAAAAATAATTAAAAAATAGAATAATTATGATGAGTGAAAAGTTTTAGACTGAAAAGTTTTAGTTGACATTTTTTGATGCGAAACAAACGCACCCTTAATTTGTGTCATCATGTCCTCTCCCTGATACAACTTTATTAATTAGGGTGTTTTTTTGCAATTAGACGTTACAATATTGTGTTGATTTTCTGTAATTAGATCCTTGAGCCCAGGGTTTTGCCCGTTAATGGGGTATGATCCCTCCGTCTTTATCCATTCAACTTCTAAATTGCAAATTTCTCCACATTTTTCATACATATTACTCTATTTGTTATTATATTTATTTCTAATCATTAACCTTTGCACTACATTACATTTTTTATTTTTAAAAATTTTCTTCATACTTTTACCAAACAAACGTAGGGCTCAATTTCGCTTATTTATGAATAAAATTTGACATATTTCGAATGAAGTGATTACGAAATTAGGGCTAAATGACAAAAATATCCTTTTATATAATTCACATTATGTTTGAATTTTTAAATATACTTTTATCTTTTATTTCCAAAATGATTTTCAAACTTAAATATATAATTATTCCAAAGCAAAATAACGTACCCTATGCCACTGCCATCTAATATTATTCTATTACTTCGTTTACCTATTTTAATTTTGCGAAAATTGTAGAAATGTGCAAACTTTAAGGACATTTTTTAACATAAAACTTGTTAAATAAAAATTTTGTAATTTAAAACTTTTTACTTTCTGTAATTATTTTATTTAAATTTTTTTATATTTTTTTATACAATAATCTTATCTTTCAATTATTTTATACAATTACTTATGCAACGGGCTGAAATATTTTAATTTTATTTTTTTCATTCCTCATGTTACCTCTATTATATTAAATTATTTTCTTTTAAATTCAAAAAATTCTTCATTAACCACGGAATTTTGGAAGATGAATATTGATTGCGAAAACACTGCCATCACGGGCAAAATGTCGGCTTTAAGCAGAGCGGTTGATGGGTTAGGTCAACTGCTCCCTTGGCACGAACACTTGCGTGCGGCTAGATTTCTTGGATACGGAGCCCCAGAAACCCTGATTGAAGAAAATTACAAAACAGCCCAGTTGTGTGATTTTAAAGCATATTATAATCCTCTTAGCTGCATATTTTAAGATACCTTGTAATCTATTTAAATTATTAAAATTTTTTTTCTCTTTTCGATGTTGAGCCGTTGAGGGCATCGCATATGCAGTCTGGGATAATTTTTATTTTTTTTATAAAAGAGTTGTACAAGCCTCAAAACTACCAGAATTTCATTACAATTCACATCGTGTAAATTTCATATTGAAGTGATTTTAAGTATTCTTATTAAATAAAAAGCGAAACTTATTTTTAGAATAAAACAGAATATCTCGCTTATTTTTAGAATAAAACAGAATATCTATTTTTAGAGTTTATTTACTAATTTTGCACTAACCATGAGTTTAGACGAAAATGATTCCTTACACTTGGGTGCATTTAAGGTTGGTGTACCCGGGTGCATTTAAGTCATTTTTTAAATTTTTTTTGAAAATTTTAATAGGACTATTAATTTAAGTGTACTTAACATATGTATTGAGTTTTACTATTTTTAAAAAATTTAAAATTTTTTTTATTTTAAAAAATTAGTTGCATTTTTTATAATTTTTAATTACTAAAATGACATTAATTTCAAAAATAAGAAATCTTAAAATCTCCAAACATAGTTAAACTCAATAAATCAGTTAAATATACTTAAATTAACAGTTATATAAAAACTTTAAAAAATAAAAAAATAAATTAAAGCATCCGGTGCAGCAAGGTTAAGTGCACACCGCTGTCGCAGTTTAGATAGTAGCATATTCGTCTCCCACACAGCAGTTGGATATATAAAAGACAAAGCCATCATTAAAATCCATGCCTCAATTTTGGGTGTGGTGTATGTTCTTCCTCCAAATTACATGGCACCGACTCCATCTCTTTCTCGACCTCTCTTCATGATCACCATGTTCCTTGTCTCGATTCCAGCTGCCAAGCCCTTGAAGCTCCGCACAGTGGAGAAGATGAGCCACTTGCATTTCTACTTCCACGACATTGTCAGCGGCCCAAATCCAACGGCGGTGAAAGTTGTGGCAGCACCTCCCACAGCAGGCAGATCACACTCTCCCTTCGGCGCTGTGGTGATGATTGACGACCCACTGACGGAGGGGCCGGATCCAAAGTCGAAGCTGATAGGAAGAGCACAAGGGCTGTACGCACTGGCTTCCCAAGAGGAGGCTGGACTGCTTATGGCCCTGAATTATGTGTTTGTGGAGGGCAAATACAACGGGAGCACGCTCAGTGTACTTGGCAGGAATGAGGTCTTTGACAAGGTGAGGGAGATGCCAGTGTTGGGTGGGAGTGGCCTTTTCCGCTTTGCTCGAGGCTACGCACAGGCTCGCACCCACTTCTACAATTTTTCCACTGGTGATGCTGTTGTGGAGTACAATGTTTATGTCCTCCATTACTGATTATTTTTGTCTCTTTCTTAGCTTACTAGGAAATTAATGTTGGTAATAAATTTCTGTTCTTATGATGATGATTTGTGCAATATCATCTGTCTCCACTGTTTTCTTAAATTTTATTTTACTTTTTAAAAATCGTATCTATCCCCACTTATATCACATACGAAAGAAAATCCGATGACGAACCGCTATCATGAGCTTCGATCGGTAGTTTTTTATTTCTCCTATCGTAAAACACATTAAGGTACTCCTCCGGTGCAAAGCCTGGTCAAAATGACCATAAAGCACAAAAAGCAGAGAAGACGTGAGGAAGAGAATAGCTTATGGTGGGCCAAAGGCCTGAAAAAGGAGCCCGTCCCACAAACGCAATGGAAACCATGATGCGTGAAAAGGGATGAAGGGTATGAAAGGCTGTGATGTCTCCTCCCAAGAACTTTACATCAGGCCAGTGGTGCCGCCCTGTTTTCTAAGATAAATATTTTGTATTGTATGTGTATACTGGACTTGGTGACCTGTGCATGGTGTTAGATGGGGCCGAGGGGCAGCACAGGTTATGATTTCCAAGAACTTTACTTCAGGTCAGTGGTGCCGCCCTGTTTTCTAAGATAAATATTTTGTATTGTATGTGTATACTGGACTTGGTGACCTGTGCATGCTGTTAGATGGGGCCGAAGGGCAGCACAGATTATGATTTCCATGGGTCTCGTTCAATGTTCTTTTTAGGAATAAGGATAAATTGTCTAATAGACTGTACTGCAGCGAGACAGAATCTCTGTACCATTCGCAGTTCACATTAGAGTAATTTAGTCCAGTGCGGGTATAAGTACCTTAAAATATCTCTGTCTGTGTGTGTCTACCCTCCTTGACGAGTGAAGTGTGCATGCACTAGGGGAAGGTCGACCCATGACTCCGTTTGACCCGACCCGTTTTTAGTATAGTAAAATTAATATATTTTTGACTTGATATAGGAATGAGACAGAAATTTTAATCTGAATTCAAAATTAGGGTCAAGGTGTGTCGATCATATCCCGACTCGAAGAGTCCAGACCACCCCATATATATTAATTTATTAAAAATTAAAAGTCTATATTCAAATATTATTATTATTTTCTTTCGAAATTCTCACTTTTTTTATAATCAACTCTATCAACAATAGAACAATTAATTAATTTAGAAAACAATATAAGAATCGATAAAAAGAATTTGTACATACATAATCCTTATGTTTAATTATATATTAACCTATTTTAATAAATTTATACTATTTTTTAAATATTTTTTTCTTAATTATGTGTTTTTTAATAATTAGTGAAATATTGAAGCATATAATATTTAAATTTAGTATAGATGTATACTTATGTTTGATAAGTATATAAATTCTTAAAATTATCTTATTTTTACCTGTATTTTTGGCCTGACCAACTATCCCAAAATCGGATTGACATTGTAACGCCCCAGGCCTAACAGTAAAGTCTTGTTCGCTTTGGGCCTCGGCCTGCACGGTTTTGCCCCTCTGGGTTCACGCGCATCCCGTCTTTCCCCAAAAGGCGCCTCACTAAGGTATTTGGTTGCCTTCACTTATAATCCAAGCTCCCTCCCTCATTCTAACCGATGTGGGATATCACATTCACCCCCCTTGGGGCTCTAGCGTCTCCGCTGGACACATCGGCCAGAGGTCGGGAGTTGGCTCTGATACCATTTTGTAACACCCCAGGCCTAACAGTAAGGTATTGTCCGCTTTGGCCTCGGCGCGCACGGTTTTGCCCCTCTGGGTTCACGCGCATCCCTTCCTTCTCCAAAATGCGCCTCACTGAAGTACCTGACAACCTCCACTTATAACCTAGGCTCCCCCCCTCATCCTAACCGATGTTGGATATCACAGATATTAACCCAAAGTTTGTCCCCGAACCTATTTAAAAAAAAGCGATGGTTATACCGATCTTGTCCTAACCGATATAAAAAAAAAGGTCAAATTCAATTCTTAAAAAGTAAGGTCAGGGTTGAGCAAACCTTAACCTAGTATGGCCCGTCCCGATTCTCACCCCTAGCATGCACATTCTAGCTATTTTAATTAAGATGCCTGAAGCGGCTTATTTGGATTGTTGGATGTTTGGAAGCCATGCAAGATCTGGCTTAGCAATTTGATTTTAAAATACATTATAATTTATTTATCTTGAAACATATACTTTTAAATCATTACAAATTTTTTTCTCTTTTTGATGTAGCACTGGGTATATTCTTTTCAAAAAGGAGTTGTACAACCCTCGAAACAATTAGAATAAATATCATATCATTACAATTCTCATCTCATAAATTTTCTCTTAAAGCGATTTTAAGCATTATTATTAAGGATGTATTTGGTAATTAGCAAAAAGTGTTGTGCTAAAACTTTTCATTTCACATAACTATCTTATCTTTTAAAATAATTTTTTACACCTTCCTATAAAATTACCTTAATTTTCAGTTATGCCAACACGAATATCTATATAATTAATTTTATTTTCTTTATCCATCGTCATTACTCCTGTAATATCATATTATTTTCTTTTAATTCAAAAATTTTTATATCAAAATTTTTTTATATC